>PVIW01001435.1:0-299557 GCA_004026585.1 Noctilio leporinus | reverse complement strand
GAGAGAGAGGCAGAAAAAGGAGAAAGAGGTGCACAAAGAGAGAGACTGATTGAGTGATTGATTGATCCGGCATGATCCTGTCACCCTGCTTTCCTTTCTCTGTATACAAGTAGATAACCAAACAGGACATTTTTATACTTTCAAACATGGTGAAACTTGACCTAAGTAATTCCTTTAGCCAAGGACAACATGCCTATTTTTATTATCTCTTCCTTTTTTTAATACACAATAAACTTTATTTTTAGGGCCATTTTAGGTTTATAAAAGGGGCCAAGGTACTATATAAGGGCCCCATGCATCGTGTACCTAGTTTTCCTTAATATTAATATTTTATATTACTGCCATAGAGTTGTTATAATTAATGACCCATACTGACACATCATTATTAACCAAAGTCCATTACTTTATTCAGATTCTGTAAGTTTTTACCTAACAGACTTTCTCAGTTCCAGGATGCCACATAACAGGTAACTGTCATGTCTCCTTAGGCATCTTTTGGCTGTGACAGTTTCTCAGATTTACTTTCCTTGTTTTGTAGGACCTCTTTAACTAGGGTGTGTCTGAAGTTCTCCTCATGATTAAACTTGCGTTATGACCTCAGGGAGGAAGAACACAAAAGTCAAGTGCCATTCTTTTCATACCCTATCAAGGGCATGTACTTTCTACATGACTATCCCTGTTGATAATGACCTTCACCACTGGGCCGAGGTCATGTCTGTCACACTTCCCCACAGTATACTTACCCCCTCCCACTTGCCACATTTCCATACTGCACTATACTCTTTGGAGGGAGGACACAGTACTATGTGCAGGCCACACTTAAGGAATGAGGAAGTATGCTCTGCTTCCTCAGTAGTCCGTACCTCCCCAGGACGGTCAGTGTGTGTAGAGGTGGGACATCTACATTAAGTTACTTAGAACTTACTTATTTCATCTTTATTTACTTAGACCCACATGGACTCACGGATATTCATTTTATACTTCGGTTTACATGCCAACATTACTGATGCCGTTGCTCAAATCATCCCAGCTTTGGTCACTGGGGGCACCTGAACCTGGCGGCTGATCACAGATTCATTGGTTTACATCTGAATCTGTCCCACTGGGCTGCATCTGAGCTGGTGGTTGATCCACTGGATTACAATTGAACCTCTCTGTCTAGCCCAGCAGGGCATGAGTTTGGTAGCTGACTTACTGATTTACAGCTGAATTGATCTGTCACCCCAAGCTGTATTTGAGCCTAGTGGTGGATCACAGACCAATAGGAGTACAACTAAATCAATCTTTCCAGCCTGGCAGTTCCTTAGCCTGGCAGCTGATCTGATTGGATTACAACAAAACCTAAAAATGGAGAGAAAAAGAAACAGTCCATCACCAAAAGGAAAGGAGGAATTCCCAGAAAGATCACTGAGTGAAACAGAGGCAAGCAAACTATCAGATATGGAATTCAAAATAATGATGACAGAGAAGCTTGATGAGCTCAGCCAGCTCAAAGAAAACTACAAACAACTCCAGGGGAACCACAAAGAACTCCAGGGAAACTATACTGAGAGCTACACCAGCATTAAAAAGGACTTAGAAACTATCATTAAGAGCCAGGAGGAAATGAAGAATACAATTTCTGAATTGAAGAACACAGTAGAAGGATCAACAGCAGGCTAGAGGAAGCAGAGGATCAGATAAGCAAGCTGGAAGACAACGTAGAAAAATATTCCAAGACAGTGCAACAGGATGAAAAAAGGCTAAACAAAAATGAAGAGGCTTTAAGAGAGGTGCAGGACAACATGAAACACAATAATATCCATATCATCAGGATACCAGAAGGAGAAGAGAAACAAGGAATGGAGAACTTGTTCAAAAAAAGTAATAATAGAAAACTTCCCTAACATGATGAATGAAAACATTACTTAAGTTCAGGAGGCAGAGGGTCCCAATGAGGATGAATCCAAACAGACCCACTATAAGACACATTATAATTAAAACGGCCAATTTCAAAGATAAAGAGAGAATCCTAAAAGCATCAAGAGAGAAATAGCAAATAACATATAAAGGGGTTCTGATAAGGTTATCAAATGATTATTCAACAGAAACAATAGAAGTCAGAAGGGAATGACAAAAAATATTCCAAATAATGGGAGACAAAGGCCTGCAACCAAGGATACTCTACCCAGCAAGGCTCTCGTTCAAAATGGAACAAGAAATAAGGAATTTCCCAGACAAAAGAAGACTAAAAGAATACATCTCTACCAAACCAGCACTGCAAGAAATGTTAAAGGGTCTGCTTTAAAAAAATGAAGAAACAGAGAGAGACAGAGAGGGACACAGGTACAAAGTGGAAGACTAACAATAAATAAATATCAATCAATAATAACCTTAAATGCAAACGAATTAAATGCACCAATCAAAAGACACAGGGTCATCAAATGGATAAGAAAACATGACCCACATATATGCTGCCTTCAAGAGACCCACCTCAGAACAAAAGATTGAAACAGATTGAAACTAAAGGGATGGAAAAATATATATAAAGCAAATGGACATGAAAAAAGGGCAATTCTTATTTCAGACCAAATAGATTTTATGATGAAGGCCACAAAAGGAGACAGAAAAGGACATTTCATAATATTTAAGGGAACAATCCTTCAAGAACATACAACTCTGGTAAATATATGCACCCAACATAGGAGCTCCCAAATATATAAAGAAAATCTTGGAGGACTTCAAGAAGGATATAGATAGGATCTCACTCATACTAGGGGATTTTAATACCCCACTATCAACAATGGACAGACCTTCCAAACAAAAAACACTAAGGATATTGTGGCATTGAATAATACTCTAGAGGAAATGGACCTAACTGATACATACAGAACCTATCACCCCAAAAAAGCAAAATACACATGCTTTTCAAATGTACATTGAACATTCTCAAAGATAGGTCACAAGACAAGCCTCCACAAATACAGGAAAATTGAAATTATACCAAGCATCTTCTCAGATCACAATAGGTTGAAACAAGAAACCAACTTCAAAGGAAAAAACCAAAAACATTCTAACTCATGGAGACTAAATAACACGCTTTTAAGTAAGGAATGGGTTAACAATGAAATAAAAACGTTTCTAGAAACAAATGACGATGAATACACAACAGCCCAAAACCTATGGGACACAGAAAAGGCAGTCTTCAGAGGGAAATTCACAGCAATACAGGCCTACCTAAAAAGGATAGAAGAAGCTTATACAAACAATCTAACCCTAAAGCTGCAAGAACTAAAGGAGCAACAACAAACAAAGCCCAGAGCAAGTAAAAGGAAGGAAATCATCAAGATCAGAGCAGAATTAAATAACTTAAGAGACTAAATCTACAATCCAAAGAATCAGTAAGTGCAGGAGCTGGTTCTTTGAAAAAATGAACAAAATTGACAAGCCTTTAACCAGATTCATAAAGAAAAAGAGAGGACCCAAATAAACAGAATCAGAAATGACAGAAGAGAAATCACAACTGATACTTCAAAAATGCAAAGGATTGTAAGAACTTACTACAAACAACTATATGACAAGAAATATGACAACCTGGATGAAAGGACACATTTCTGGAAATGTATAATCTACCAAAACTGAACCCAGAAGAAGCAGAAATCCTGAATAGACCGATAACAACTAGTGAAATTGAAGAAGTAATCAAAAATCTCACAAAGCACAAGAGCCCCTGACCAGATGGCTACACAGGTGAATTCTACCAAACATTTAGATAGGAACTAACTTCTATCCTTCTCAACCTATTGCAAAGAAATCCAACAAGAGGAAAGACTCCCAAACTCTTTCTATGAGGCCAATATTATTCTAATCCAAAACCAGGTCAAGACACAACTGAGAAACAAAACTAAAGGCCAATATTTCTGATGAACATAGATGCTAAGATTCTGAACAAAATATTGGCCAATGGGATCCAGCAATATATTAAAAAGATCATACACCATGATCAAGTGGGATTCATAGACCACATCAACAAAATGAAAGACAAAAACCATATGATCATATCAACAGATGCTGAAGAAGCATTTGATAAAGTACAGCAACCATTTATGATAAAAAACACTCAGCAAAATGGGAACAGAGGGAGCATACTTCAACATAATAAAGGCCATACTTGAGAAACCTGAAGCCAACATCATACTCAACAGGCAAAAATTGAAAGCTTTCCCCCTAAGATCAGGAATAAGACAAGGCTGTCCACTTTCTCCACTTGTGTTCAACATTGTTTTGGAAGTTCCAGCCATAGCTATCAGAGAAGAAAAAGGAATCAAAGGTATCCAAATTGGAAAGGAGGAAGTAAAACTGTCATTATTTGCAGATGACATGATAATGTAGTAGAGCCGATAGGCTCCACTAAAAACTTACTCAACCTAATAAGAAAATTTAGCAAAATAGCTGGAAATCAAAAGCATTTTTGTATACCAATAATGAAACATCAGAGATAGAAGCCAGAAAACAAATCCCATTTACCATAGCAACAAGAAGAATAAAGTACTTAGAAATAAACTTAACCAAGGAGGTAAATTACCTGTACTCAGAAAACTACAGAACACTGAAGGAAAAAATTAAGGAAGATACAAATAAATGGAAGCATATACCATGTTAATGGATGGGAAGAATTAACATTATCAAAATGTCCATACTACCCAAAGCAATCTATAGATTCAATGCAATCCCCATTAAAATACCAATGACATACTTCACAGAGATAGAAAAAATACTTCAAAAACTTATTTGGAGCCAAAAATGCCCACAAATAGCCTCAGAAATCTTGAGAAAGAAGAACAAGGTAGAAGAAGTCACAATACTGGATATCAAACTATACTACAAGGCTACTGTAATCAAAACAGTCTGGTACTGGCATAAGAATAGACATAGATCAATGAAACAGAATAGAGAGCTCAGAAATAAACCCAGGGCTCTATGGTCAATTAATATTTGACAAAGGGGGAAGGAACATAAAATGGAGTAAAAACAGTCTCTTCAACAAGTGGTGTTGGGAGAACTGGACAGGAATATGCAAAAAAATAAAACTAGACCACCAACTTATATCATACACCAGAATAAACTCAAGATGGATAAAGGACTTAAACATAAGCAGTGCCACCATACAGATCCTGGAGAAAAATACAGGCAGTAAAAATTTTGATATCCTATGCAAAAATATGTTTACTGATACTTCTTCAAGGGCAAAGGAAATAAAAGAACAAATAAACAAATGGGAATATATCAAACAGAAAAATTTGTTCAGCTAAAGAAAACACCAGCTAAATGAAAAGGGAGCTAACTGCATGGGAAAACATATTTGCCAATGATACATCAGACAAGCATTTGATATCCAATATATATAAAGAACTCACGTGACTCAACACCAGGGAGCCAGACAGCCCAATTAAAAAATGGGCAAAGGACTAGAACAGAAAACTCTCTGAGAAAGATAGACAGAGGGTTAAAAGGCATATGAAAGAATGTTCAACATCACTAGCCATCAGGGAGATGCAAATTAAAACCACAATAAGATATCACCTCACATCTGTCAGAATGGCAATCATCAGCAAATCAACAAACAACAAGTGTTGGCAAGGATGTGGGGAAAAGGGAACCCTGGTGCACTGTTGGTGGGAATGAGGGCTGGTGTAGCCACTATGGAAAACACTATGGAGTTTCCTTAAAAAATGAAAAATGGAACTGCGTTTTGATCCAGCAATTCCACTACTATAATTATACCTGAAGAACCCTGAAACACCAATTCATAGGAACCTATGGACCCCTATGTTCATAGCAGCACCATTTACAATAGCCAAGTGCTGGAAACAGCCCAAGTGCCCATCAGTGGATGAGTGGGTCAAAAAACTTTGATACATTTACACAATGGAATACTACACAGCAGAAAGAAAGAAGGAACTCCTACCCTGTGCAACCACATGGATGGAACTGGAGAGTATTATGCTTAGTGAAGTAAGTCAGTCAGTGAAGGACAAATACCATATGATCTCACCCATTACAGGACGATAATGAACAAAACTAACAAGCAAAACAGAGCCTGATGCATGAATACAATGAACAGACCTTCTGTGGGCAGAGGGGTGGGGCAGGGGGGAGGGGGGAGGAGGAGGCAAAGAAGGGGAGCAGTTTAGTCAAGGAACTAGTATGGAAGAACCATGGACATGGACAATAAGTGGGACTGACTTTGGTGGGGAGTGGGTGGGTAGGGAAAGGGACAGAGGGGGGTAAAAAGGGGATGGATGTAATACAACAACAATAAAATTAAATTAAGAAAAAAGATAAAACAAGAAAAAATGGAGAATTTCTCTGCATACAATAGCCAATGATAGATATGTATTTCTTTATCTTAAGAATCAACCCTGGCTGGTTTGACTCCCAGTCAGGGCACATAACCAGGTTGCAAGCCAGGTCTCCAGCCAGGTCCATGGCTGGAGGCAGGTGAAAGGCAACCATACATTGATATATCTCTCCCTCTCTGCTGCTCTCCCTTCCCCTCTCTCAAAAAATAATAAACTCTTTTAAAAAATTAACAAAATTTTAGATGACCATAAACTGACAGTTGATATAATTTCAAAAGGTGAGATGTTCCCTAACACATACAAATCTTTTAAATCTGCTAAACTATTCCCAAAGACATGGCTGGGTTTTTCATTTTTCCTTTTTTTTTTTTAAGAGCAATTTTGATTCCAGCCAAGGTAAACATTTAATATTATCTAATTTCTCCTGGTATAAATATTTCACATTTTATAATACTGTGAGATGAGGCAGAGGGAAAGAAGATGAAAAGGAATGATATATTCTTCAAATTTTCTTTTGGGGTTTATTTCAGGTCAAAGGCAAAATAAAAGGTTAACTTAGAGGTTCCTTCCAGCACTACCTTAGTATGTATGTATGTATTACAAAAAGAAGTAAAGTTCCCAAGTGATGCAATTTACACACTAGCTCGAAGAACTAAACTAACCAAGCTTCTGCAAGTGGTAGAAATAAGTTCCTTATCGGGCTAACATGGTAATGTGCAGTAAGAGGGTTGCAATAAATGCAATTTATTTCCATTAAGATGAGTTGCTAACAGAGAACTGTACCTCCTCAGGACTCCAATCAGACTATTATTAAACTAAGCTCCTATTCAGTGGGTGGGAAGTGTACCTGCATATGAGCCTTTTATTCAACTGTAATTCTACCCCATAAACTTCACTGAGGAATAGCACATGTCAACAGCAGAACACAGGGCAGAGTTAGTGCTAACCCAAAGTCTCTCAATCCCATCTGAGAGAGCTTTTTCCTCATTAGACTTATCACTACTGTGGGATGTGCACTCTTCTTTACACACATACATACATACATACATACGTACATACACGGTTTGTCTCTGCCTCTCAAATGCACATTGACTATTGAAACTTTCACATTCAGAAAATTGATTTCTTGAACTCATAAAATAGGTTGGGTCATTGGGAGAGAAATGAAATGTAGATGACAACAATGGTGACAGCTATCATTTCTTTTTTAGTCAGGGTCTGCACTAGGCCAGTACAAATATTAGTTTATTTATAAATTCTGGGTTCTAATCATTTTTAAGCATTATTAGAATCACCTGGCTTTAATGAGAGGTGCTCTGAATAGTTATTTAGGATTTTATTTCCTTTTCAATTTTAGAAAACAGAAATTTATAGAAGATTGACATAAAACCAATAAAATCTCATAGGCATCTCTGGCAACGTCCATTAAAATTCCTGGATTTTAAAATTATTAAATGAGCCCTGGCTGGTATGGTTCAGTGTGGATTGAACACTGGCCTGCAAACCAAAATGTCTGGTTTGATTTCCAGTCACGGTATGTGCCTGTGTTGTGGACCAGGTACCCAGCTGGGCGAGTACAAGAGGCAACTGCACATTGATGTTTCTCTCCCTCTCTTCCTCCCTTCCTCTCTCTCCAAAAATAAGTAACATCTTTTTAAAAATATTATGTGTGAATAAATGTTATATAAGACACTGATTTTGTTATTAAATCATACATAATTTGTATGGAGTCATATGTGAAATATTGTACACACAGAAATATCTCCTCATTCAATCTTTTTATTTTATTTTTTAAAGATTTTGTTCACTATCTTTAGAGAGAGAAGAGAAAGGAGAGAGGCAGAGAGGGAGAGAAACATCAGGTTCCCTTTCACCTGCCTCCATCTACAGACCTGAGTGGAGATCTGCCCTGCAACCTGGTTATGTGCCCCGGCTGGGAATTGAACCAGCGACCTTTGGGTTCACAGGCTGGCACCTTATCCACTGTGCCACCAGCCAAGGCATTTTGTCACTAGCCAGAGCTAATCCTTTTAATTCATTTTATGGACTGAAAATAAAATAAAAGACTATTCAGCTGCAGCTAGGTAACTCAGTTGGTTGGAGTATCATCTGGATGCACCAAGGTTGTGAGTTGGATCCCTGATCAGGGCACATGCATAAGTGAAACAACCAATGACTGCTTCTTTCACTTCCTCTCCCTCAGATGGACTGGACAGGATCACTACGGCAAGCTGCAGAGCCAAGCACGCAACACTCGGTCTAACTTGTGTAAACACTACTCTGATGACAGCATTCCCCCACCCCATCTGCATTGGCAAGGGAATCCATTATTCTCCTGTCCCAGGGGAAGACAAAGGTCCCAGGCATCATTACTCCTAGGCAAATGTAACCGACTCTACCACACACCCTAATTTGCTTGCCATAATTATAGGTCACTCACCCGCTTTATTTCCAACCCTCCTTCCCCTTTTTATTTTTGTTCTTATCAATAATAAATGGGGCCTGCGAATCATGCCACTGTAGTATTTGGATATTATGAAAATGCTAATAATAATAAGGTGGTGTCAGCAACACCCTGGTTTTATCAGCTGGTCCAATGCTCTATTAGGCAGCCAGTGAGGAGTTCAAGCAAATTGGTTATGTTAATGTCCTGTAGTACTTGGGAAAGATGAGGAGTTGGCAATTAATTTTTTCCAAGCTGCAGGTCGACAAGCAAATTTATATTCCTTCCTCTCTATGGGATCGAGCTAAGAGAAGGTGAGGCTGAGAAGTGAGCTTGAAGTAGCTTTCCAGGACCCAATTGCACGGTGCAGAAGAAAGCCGGGAGAGGAGAGGGGAGAGGGAAAAGTGCACCCAACAATGGGCAAGCGATGCTCTTCCCCATTCATTCCACTGACAGGGCTTTTGCAACTTAAACCTGTTTTATTAATTATGTTTGACATTTCCTTAATTAGTTTCATTTACATCCCATCAGCCCCTACCAGATGATTGCTCCATACATCATTTTACAAGAGGAGCGTGATGCCTACAGAATTATAACAACAACGGGAGGTTTGGTGAAACTTACAGAAAATGAGTGGACACTCCTTTCCATTTTAAATGGTTTTATAGAAACAAGGGAATATTACTCCAGAGTTAATATATTTTTTCCTTCTGAATGACTAGAACACCTAGTATATTTATAAAGTTAGAAACACCCAAATTATATATTGATACACTCAAGTTTATGATCTGGATAAAGAATAAAAGCAACTGTTAAAGTTACTTTTAAACAAATAAAGATAGGATACTGAATAAATGAGGTAGAGTTAAAATCATATCTGGGATGGTCCTAGTCCTTGCAGCCTAATGTCCCCTGCGGCCACCAGCCAAGTGCTCCTGCTCTGGGAATCCGGCCAGCACTTTAATGCAGGAACCCAGGCTTCCCAAGGTTGCAAGTTCCTGGGAAACCAGCCCTTTCTTGTTGAAATCCAGCTCTCCTCCTCTTCCCTTCCCCAATTCACAAAAAAAAATAAGTAAATGGCAGATTCTGCACAAGAAACAATGCTTGTGGATACACCAAAAGGACAGTAGAATTCCGTTTCTCCAAGAGAGGGCATCAGGGGAAGAAAGTGGGTATGTGAACATGGACATGAGTGTGTGGACAGCGGAGACATGCTCCAGAGAATGTGCGATCTCTTCCCTAAACCAGCCTGGCTTTCAAGCGCTCCATTCCTATGATAAGGTAGGTATTACTCTCCAACACACCCAGCCGCTACTCTTGTTTTACCCTCTCTTGTTTTGTTTTGTTTTTTTCCCAACTACTACCTTAGATAATAAATTCTGAATTACTGGTGATTCTTCTTTAAGGTGGCTTTCATTGTGACTGTTTTCAAGTTCCCTTTGTCTAGTGATTTCATCTCTGGGCGACAACTGGAATGACAACTTAAATGTCTCCTAAATTTCAGGGGCTCCTACCTCTAGCCCTTTCTGTGAAAATGAGACTCATCTTGGCAGAGCCCTGTTTAGTTCATGTCACTCTGTCCAGAATCTTGAAGGACTCCTCTGTTGTTGACTAAAAATTCAAGCTTCTTAATTGAAGGTTCACAACCCTTCCCAATGTGGCTCTACTTGCCTGTCCACCTTCCACCCTGGATTATGCTGTTCCCTGCTCTGGAACCACACCTTGGGTTTTCTCCACTCTTGCTGACTGACACCATTCTCTCCATGGGCTCTGTTCTCCCCACAAGCTCGACCACCACTCCAGACCCCATGCCTACAGCTTGGAACAATGTCCCCCAGGTAAGCTTTTGCCAGTTCACCCAGGGGAAAGCTCCTCATGTGAATCCTCCCTCCTTCCTCTTTCCACTTTCACTTTTGTTCTTGTCCTGGTCATGGACAGTCTTTGTGCTGTTGTTTTGGAGCTAACATGTGCCTTATGATTCAACTTGTTAGGTGTTTAAGCCTTATGTCTCCAATAAGACTGTCAATCCTTATGCTTCCATATATTCATTTTCCTCATAGTACATATATGGTGCTCACTCATTAAATCCTAATGAAGGCAGAACAGCATGTTATGCTTATCTGTGCCAATACAAATTAACTGGAGTATCAGGAAATACATGATGAGTAAGAATTAATACCTTCGGGAAAAAACCTAATAGACTTTATAATAAGATCTACACTGTTATGAAGAATCATTTGTAAAACTCAGGATCTCAGCATACATACTTTTTCAAGTATGAATTGTTTACCTCATTTTGCTTAAGTAGACACTTAAAAGTATAATTGTATTCATGTAATTACCATTCAGAGAACAATAACTATGTTTTTCTTGGTGCCAAACATCACACTAAGTACTACATATGCATTATTTCAAATATACAGAGCACAGAGTGAGCATTATTATCTATGTTTTATAGACAGACAAAATTGAGACTTAGAAGATAAAAACTTGCCCAAGTTCACAAAGTGACATTAAATACTTGAGCTGAGATCTGAGTTGGCATCAACTTAACTGTGAAATAATGTTTTTTGTAGTATATTGTTGGTTTTTAATCATATGAGAAATCTACACCCATCATATTAACCTTGAAATTTCTCAGGTTGGTGCAGATGGAGAACAAGATCAAGTGTTGATAATGATTTGACTTAATAATATTAATAGATGAAATTTATTGAATATTTACTTCATACCAGCCCTGTTCTTGGAGCTTCATTTACAGTGGCATTAGAAGCTTCAGTTACACCTACTTCATGAGATGGGCTCAATGGTTCCTGCTTCATAGGAAAACAAATCAAACTACAGAAAGTGTGAGTTACCACCAACGTCCTATAACCCAGAAGTAGCAGAACCATTAACTGTCTCATTCAGGATAACCCTATGGTTTTCAACAATGGTGCCAGTTCACAACATGTATTTCTCCATTTGCAAAAAAAGTTATCCCTTAGACAACAACCCAACTACTTTGTCCTGTTTTAAAATTATACTCGTAACTCCTGACACTCTTAACTAGTGGAGCATTTCAGGCTAAATCAACCCTCATTTCTTCCACCACGCTCACACTACTTTGCTCATTTTATGAGGGAGAGCACTGAAGACAGGGATACAGAAGCTCTCTTCCCTGTCCCTGAAAGAGTAGCTCTTGAATTGGTCCTCGTTCATCAGACACTTGAGAATGTACACAAGTTTACCACCACCATCTCCTTCTGCCAAATGCCCCATTTGTGCCAAATATCAGGCCATCAGGGTCCTTTTTGGTTCTACGGCTTCTATTTCAGTAAGTCTACTTTATATTTGCAAGCTTTTGAAACTGCTTCTTGCATCTGCGGAGGCATCGGGTATTTTTCACGCCCGATGTGAAAAATACAACTGAGGTCGTGATACTCAGAACCATTCAGGCCTGTCCACAGGGGTCACAGTAATAGATTCAAATAAACTAGACAGTTACATTCTGCCTTTTCACAGTTCTCATGAATTCCCAGTAATATAAATTAATCACACCAAGTCCTAAGTTACCACTTACTGCCTAGTCTATAGCTGAAAGTGGTTTCCTTTCAGCATATGAATGAAGTGAGGTGTCCAACCAAAAGGATTTACTGAGCACATACTGTGCTTAGACAGTGTTTAACATATTCCTGATAAAGGACTGAAGGAGCCAGGTAAGGGTCTTGGTACCCAGAGGTTTACATTTTACTGGTGACAGCAGGCCACATAAGGAAGAATAGCAGGAGAAAGTGACATGGTGTAGAGCCACTGGTCCTGGGGACACGGGGAGGAACATCAGTCAGGGTGGATCAGAGAGGGTAGAGTGAATGCAAAGAGGGAAGTTCTGCCAAGACCAGGGTTGGGGGTGGGACATTCAAGACAGAGGGGAGTTCAAGGTGAAGAAGCCAGAGTAGCTCAACTAGAGTGAACAAGAAGAGAAGCACAGGTAGATGTCTGAGGTGAACTTGGAACATTATTCTAATGAAAATCCACAGAGGGTATACCTGTTTTATTTCAGAAAAATTAAAAATCGCAACATCAAGTGGGCATTAATTTAAATTAGAATTCGAGTTCCATGATAATGAAAGTTTAAGGCAATTATAATTTTGTTTTGTTTAGGTTTCCAATCTTGTAAAAATATTGATAGGAAAAGATGTGGTTGAAATGTTTACGGGCTTCTGGGTGAGCTTATTAAAAGTGGTTTTCCAGTGGACTTTTCTCATTTCCCCCCAAACAATGGTTAGTTATATTCTCCAAGAGTATATGAAGTTCTAAAATGTATTTTAAGTAAAATATTAATAAACTGTACCATATTTTTTCCTACTCAAGAAGTCACATCTGCACTTGTTGGGAAGAAGTTCAGAAAAATAAGATGTTCACATTTTTTGGACCCTCAGACAACTCTGAATGTTGGGGTTCTAAGTTCATACTTTTTTTTTTCCTTTTCTTAAGCCAAGTCCTTGTGATCACGGATGACCTACGTGGTCTGTTACTCTCAAAATGTAAGATGCGTTCACTCGAGATTCAGCTGCAATCTAAAAGAGGCATTGCCAGCATCCAAGGCAATTAACTGCCTGCATCGTTTTCTATAAAACACTGTACTAGTTTACAAGGGGCTGCAGGAGATCCGAAATATCATCAAATGGTGAAAAATCAAAATATTTTGCTGTCATATGCTGTCACATACTGTCAGAGAGCCATGCGTTATGGCCACAGTCAAGCTGAATCCGATGAAAAGATCAGCAAACAAGGCAGGTTTTGGGGTGTCTGACCCCGTCAGGGATGTGCCTGCCCTACCTGTCAACGTTTCCGTCGTCCTGTGCTGTGCCTCGATGGCTTGTGCTGCCTGCCAACGGACATGCCTGATGACATCTTGCAGAGGAAACAACAGATTCTTGTGTTTAGTTTTCTATTTTCAAATACTGTTCCGAGCCACTGTGATGGGGCTTAAATTTAATTCCAATTACCAGTTCCACAAACAATGAATTATTCAAGATGAACTGCCCAGTTTTACCAAAGCATGTGTGTACATATGTTTGCTTTCCCCTACACATGCGTGGACAGGGATGGAGAAATTCAATTAGCTGATCTTCAATTTATTAGAAGCCCATAATGCTATGTATTTCAAAGAAGCTGATAAGCATTTGCTGAGTTAGGGTTGCATAACTCATGAAAACTTCACAGCTCCAAATATACATGTATATTCATTTAAAAAGTTAAAACTATATAACATAATGAACATAAATTTTTATATTATGAGCAAGGAAAAGCAGTTCTAGGTAAGATATGCATGAGTGTGTGTGTGTATGTTTAGGAATGAGATGGTATAAATAGAATAATAGAGGCAAGTCTTTTTCCTTTTTCTGCAAACCACTCTAATGTTGCACTGCAGTTCATGGTCATGTCATAGTGTCTCAAGTCACAAAGTTGGCAAAATAAAAACTTTAGCCCACTTTAAAGAGAAATAAAGCTCCCCTTTTCACCATGTGATCCATGTGGTGAAAATATAGACCTCGTTTTCAGTGAATCTGCCCTAAGAATCTTCATATAGCTGCCTTAGGCAAAACTGAATTTTTTTGTCCTTGTTTAAAATGTTCACATTTCACAAGGAAAGAAAAAAAAATTCTTGCATAGCTAGAGTATGACAGTTTCCCCATCTGTGAGAAATTGCTCTGAAAACATGGATGTAAGTCTAAAAAATATTTTCATTTTTAAAGGCCTTGATTTTTAAAGTAATATTTACACTGGATTATAAAAATGTAGGAGGTGCACAGTAATTAGTGTTTAGTCGGATAAATTTGCATAACCAACACACCTGTAGACAGAGTGAGCCACAGAAACTTCTTCACTACACTTGGAATTTCCCAGAATTGAAAATGAGAAGTTTTCTAACCTAAGCAGGCAAAAGGCTACCAAAAAGATGGTGCCTGGAATAAATTCTCAATCCTACCCCAAGTGTGGTCATTTTGGTGGGCAGGGGCAGGACCGGCTGCTGTGCAGGAGGCTCGATGCATCAGGGGCTGGGATGACAGATGCACAGGTCTCCGTGGGCACAGGCTGAGAGGGAGGAAAACGCCGGTGGCAGGCAGGAACTAGGAAGCAAGGCATGGTCTCCTCATCTTCCATCCCTCCCTGGCTCCCTGCACCTCAGATGCAGCTCTTTTTGGAAGGGAGCGGTTCCTTAACAGACAGATGGACATACATTGAAGGATGAAATGCTCCAGAGGGGGCAGTCCTTGCTCCATGTCCTGGGAGCTTCCAGAGGAAGGAAGCTGGGGATGGAGGGAAATCAAGGAAAGAGAGAGGGGGAAAGATCCTGCTGAGTTTAATCTGAACAGTGTATCCATCACCCAAATGATACAAATCAGCCATTACTGGCTCATGCAAAAGCGACTCTCCTACCTGAGTTCCCTTCTTTGCTTTCTAAACCTCTTTTCAGTTCAGCCTAATGAATTGTCAGAACTGTCAGACAGCTCTAAGGAATGACAAATGTCTATGCTTTGTGGCGGCTGCTGCTATTTTGCTAGAAACACCTGATGTATGTAGTCTTGCATTCCTCAGTTTCGAATTAGAGACTTGGAAAACAAAATCAACCTTGATAAATACAGCAATTTTTCCCCTGTTTGGTAAGCTGAACTGAATGGATTATTTTTTAAAATAAAGAACTCCCTTTTGTTCTTATCATGTGGACATGGCACAGGGCAAATCTGGAACAAAGAGCTAACACCCCCATGGTGGGGGGTGGGGAGGGTAATCTCCAAGTCCTGCGAGTTAGGCTTACATACATTACCACTGTCAAGATTAATCACCTGTTCCTTTTAAGTAAGTTGTGCCGTCTTGATTAATGCTATTAGAGACCAGAAGGAATTGAAGACCTTGCATTTCCATAGCAGGCATCTGGGATCAAACACCACCTCACAGCATCAGTGGTGATATTTACTGGTAGTTAAAGAGGTAGGGTCGATGTTCAATGATCATTTGATGCTTAAGAAATGAAAGAAGCATCTTTACTAATAGGTAAGTATCTTTCATGACATGAAACTAATTTTAGATATTGCATATTAGCCTTGTTAACACAAAGATAACAATTTAGGCTTAAGTGGAGCTATATATATATATATATATATACACACACACATACATATATATATATATATAAATATATGGAGAGAGAGAGAGAGAGACCATCCCAAAAGTATTAAGCCAATATCAATATAATTAAAACAGTTTGCATGGTTGATACTTTTGGGACAGACTATATATATATATACATATACACACACACACATATTTTTAAATAAATAAAACATTTTAATTGTGAAGACTCTTCTCTAGTCTTTTATTACATTTTATGCATGTGTGTATGTTCCAATTATGTACTTTTAAAACAAGTTTTTAAATAGCTTTTCTATCCTTCCTAGTAACTTGTATTATTTTTCCTCTTGTAACAATTTCACAGGCTGTAACAGGTAGCATGGTTTACAATGCCTTTAGAGATCACAATTTCCCTATATCAATCTTTTTATCTTACTAGTAATAGTAAGGGTCCTCAGCCAAACTGATCCCAATTATAAAATGCTATGATTCTATCTGGTAAAACCATTTCTATTCCTCTCTCTATCACAACAAGAGAAGCTATCAGTTCCTCAATCACATGATTCTATCTACAGTTTTCTCTGTTTAATCATCTTCTAAAAGAAATTTCACAAAGCCAGCATTTACTAATGGGAAGGAGATATAAAGTTACAAGTAAGAATATTTGCTTTCAGTGCTATATGGCCTTATGGCTATTTGAGCAAGTGACCCAACAAGTTAATCAGGTGACACAT
Source organism: Noctilio leporinus (assembly GCA_004026585.1). Classification (NCBI taxonomy): domain Eukaryota; kingdom Metazoa; phylum Chordata; class Mammalia; order Chiroptera; family Noctilionidae; genus Noctilio; species Noctilio leporinus. Next base: position 282,920 of record PVIW01001435.1, on the reverse strand, counting down.
GCCCCCACAGCACAAAATAGAAACTTGATCACCAAGTAGATGAACTGGGTCATGTTGGTTCACCTAGAGGGCTCAGCGGTGAGTGGAGAATACAACGGTAGTATGTCTTACTATGCATATAACATGGAGCACAGGGTTTGAAATAACACTTGAGTAATCTTCCCTTCTCTGTAGGGAACGCTGGGCAGGTCCCTCATCTGTGAAATGCGAATAGACTTCAGTGTTGTTTCCAAGAATAAAGGTGATTTGTATTGTACCTAGCATATAAGAGGTCCTCAACAAACTATAACCATGGATAAGCCAATGCATGGTGGGGCAAAGTAGGTTTACTAGAATAAACTCTCTGTTTATATACCACACTCATAACTATAAACCTACTTTTGTTCCACCCCATATTTATGTCTTAGCCTATATGCTAATAACAACAGATTCCCCTTGTCAGATGTTATTTTCTAAGTTTATTTTTGGGTCCTTTAAAAATCTAACTTCTCATGTCAATATCCTATTTTTCTAGAAGCCATTCAGATTCACATATAGGTGCCAATTTTCTAGTTGAAAACTTTTGTACTTGAATCGACAAGTAATCTTTCTAAGAGCTTTTCTCTCCTGCCCTGAAGACTCTCTCAAACCCTTAGCCATGAGAAAAGAGGAGGAATATTCGATTTCTCTACCTAACAATGTGAAAAGAGGAGATAGAAAAGGAAGGATAAATGCCTGGGGAAATATAAAGGCCATCATGACAATACTTGATAACTGCATACATTTTATGCTTTTAAGAATTATTTAGACTGTATAAAGTACTTCATATCTGTAAAATGCTTTACATGGCTAACCAGGTAGTTTTCCCCAATAACTGTGTGACATATGCTGGCATTATAACCTCCATCTCACCAGAGAGGATGCTGTGGTAGAAGGAGATTAAATGATCCATTCAGAGGAAAAGGCTTTTGAGCTTCCATGAAGGGCACGGCAGAAATAGTGAGCTTGGTTCTTTCTCCTGGGACCCTGTTTACTTCCCGACGGTAAGTTAAATGCTGACCTGGGGAGTGGGAGGTGGTGGTGCTGGATTAAATGATCGCAGTTAACAACAGTTTTTACCATGAATGAAATACACTGAACATGTAATTCTTCACTTCTTTCCCCCAAGAAGGTTCTAGGCTGGGTCTGTCAGCTAGTGGAAGAGGGCCAATGAGGTCAAGTGGTTCCAGGTGCTTTCTTATCTCAGATCCACAATCAGCCTCACCCGCCACAGTAAGCAGGACTGCGGGTACACACCTCTGTCACCAAGGCTGGAAGAACTATGTCAAACAGATTTCTGTCTCTGTATTATTTTCACAGATAAAAGGAGGCATGTTTCCAGAATAGGAGGTATATTAAGCCTTATATTTTGCCTAATAATAGCGTTATTTTTACTTTCTATAGGATTCTCAACTATCCATATGAAATATGAAGAATTATAAGGGAATGAACCTTTTTATTTCCTTTCTGTTTTCCTCTAACCTACCAGTGGATGATTAGAATAATGGGTAACAGAGCTGAAAACAGGGGAGAAAGTATCAGGATTTTTTAAAGCCAGTGTTTTAAAAAATTCAGCTTTGGTCCCTGCTGCAGCAGAAATAAAGTAACAAAGTTCAAAATTTGGGCAAGATATTTGGAAATGCTGAACAAGAAACAATCAAATGGATTTGTTATCCCAGGGTACAGGATATGTTTTTAACGTTGGGACAGGCCCTGGCCACTTCATAACTCAAGTGCATTATACAGGAAGGAGGAAGAGAGAACCGCACGCAAACAGAATGATCGAGGGACTCGGGGAGCTGAGATTCTCATGAGAGATGGGCAAGCGCTGTGGATAAAATAAGAAAGAAACTGAACTTTCACCCGAGCAGAAGTGAAATCGCACTCTTTTCAGAACAAAAAGACAAATCCTGAACACTGTACCATTTCTTTTCTCATCACATTGCATTTCATTTTTGCCCCCTCTGACACCTAGAAAGCCCAGCAATATGAGAAGACGAAGAAATGACAAGACCTCTTCTAGCATCATTTCCAGACAAGAAAAAAGCAAAAGCCCAGGTCTGCTAGAAATATTACCCAAGTCCAAGTATTACAATGTGTGTATATGCGGATTGTGACAGATGGATAGGCAGATTAAAGATACAGATTTAGCTACATTCATGCAAATTTCAGCATCCAAGAGGTTAAATGTACTAAGTGATAGCCCTGTTCAAACTCCCATCTCTCCTTCTTCTGGGCTTCAGTCTCCCCACACACAAACTGGGGCAAATGAAACAGTCTGGTGCCGCCTTTCCTCTCTGTGGAGCCAGAGTCCTTGCTTCCGGAGAGCATCCTAAAGCAACCTGTGTCAGATGGCTGCCCAATGGGCACTGACACTGGACCACGCCATGAAGAGTTCAGTCCTCACCCACCACTGGCAATGGGCTTTCCTCTCCTTGGTCACAGAGTGCCACTACCATATGGGTGTGTGTAGAGGGGGAAAACAATACCAAAATCATCGTAACTGCAAGGAGCACTGTAGGTGAAGAACTTCGCACACTGTGTCTTCACAAGAACCATCTGGAGATGAGGGAACCGACGTTAGAGGAGAGTGTGTGGGGTCCCTTATTAGCCACCTGGGGAAGGACAGCTGGGGAATGCACACTTGGAGGTGGCCACTGCTCATCCTTCACCTGAGAGCATGGCACAGTGATGGGAAAGGAAGGCCTTTCTTTAGCCTTTTAATATTAATGCTAAAATCGGTAAATAGTGGGATGCTGGTGATGAGCTGATGCTCTGGAATTTAAATTCAAGCAGACCTATGATTAGGGAGTTCTCTTGATTTTAAAAGGTGTGTTTGAACAGTGCAGTCTATTTTTAAATCAGCACAAAGGGATCTGATTTTCTTCCGCATGCTTATTTTATTTGGTCATCGTTATAATCATTCAAGCAGTGATGGCTTTTTCCACTAGGGACTCCCACAGGTAATCAGGTGCAAGGGATGCTGGAGGGTACTGGAGGGCCCATCCCCTGGATGCATTGGTCCACAATCACCTGGCTTACCTGGGTTTGAGTCATGTCAATTTTTAATGAGAAAATAACATTCATAGTATTCTTGTTGTATCGCCAGCGTATGTGGGTGAACATAAGCAATATGGAAAGTTGGAGCATCTCATCCAGATTGCTAACTGAGGCTGGCGATAGGGAGTGTGCTGACTTGAAAATAACTGTGTGTTTGAAAGCATACATGTTATCATTGCAGCATCTTCAATGATAATATTTTATATTCATTCATTCACTCATTTGACTCACTCATCAAACATGTTTAATGGGTAGAATTATCCCCCTCCCTGCTCATATGTTGAAGAATGAAACCCCAGCACCTTAGGAACTGACGTGGTTTGAAGATTGGGTGTTTACAAATGTAATCAAGTTAAAATGAGATCATTAGTGTGGGTCCTGATCCAAAATGACTGCTGTCCTTGTAAAAAAGAAAATGTGGATACAGAGATTTACCTGAAAGGAAGATGATATGAAAAGACACAGAGAAAAGAGTCATCCACAGACCAAGGAGAATGGCCCAGAACAGATCCTTCCCTCAGAAGGATCCACCCTATTGACACCTTGATCTTGGACTTTCAGCCTCCAGAGCTGAGACAATAAACTTCAGTTGTTGGAGTTAGCTAGCCTGTGGTACTTCATTCTAGCAGCCCTAACAAACTAATGCACATTTATTTATTGAGCTACTATTGCCTACCACATATGTGAAATCAAATGATATTTAATCTTCCCAATAACTCAGTAAGCTTTTCCTTCTATGCATGAGAAAACTGGGAGTCACCAGTTAAGTAACTTGTTTAAATCACCATCTCAGGAGCATGCTGGCTGGGGTGCACCCTCTGGGCTGCCTAACTTCAAGGTTTTCATGGAGATACAGATGAATGCAGAAGCAGTATTTTATAATATACACTTATAGTCTTAGGGTTGGTGTTATGTCCCTAAGGTTTTATGTAGATAAAAGATTTTATGTATATACACATATATATGTGTGTACATGTATGATATGTATATGCATATGTATGTATATACATATATACACAAAGATCCATTATAGTTATATACACATATATGTATATGTATATATGCATATATATGTGCACACATATATACACAAATATCCATTATACTTATATATATACACATATGTATACATACAAAGATCCATTAGTTACATATACATATGTACGTGTGTGTACATATGTATATGTGTATATATATATATATATATATGTATATGTATATGTATGTATATATGCACATAGAAACAGGAGCATATTTACAGGGACCCTTCTGAACCCTTTGGGGTTAGAGTTCATCATAAATGATGGAAATTCAAAGATCCATTATACAAATGCAAGGTCAACGTTGGAACAAATGGATTGGGTGACATGAAGGAAGGATGACTATCATTCACCAGGATGGGTTCCCCAAAGCCATGTGTAAACCCTACGCATAGCCCAGGAGCAGGGAGAGGAATCAGAATGGCTTCTCAGTGATCACTAAATCCCCTTGCTGCATTAAAAGACACATAATAGCCAAGTCTCCCAGGATTTAGCCATAAGAAACCCCTTAAGTGGCCTGAACCTCACGCTCTATTGTCACTTGCTATTGTCACAGAAATAATCATGCAGATTCGGTGCAGAGGACCACGCTGGCAGAGTTTGTGCATGACGTATGACGTCTCTGTTCAAAGGGACAGATACATCTTTCTTACCGCCGCCGCTCCCATCCACCGTCCCTCCCATCCAGATCACCTCCAATAAATGGGAGGACGGCCATGCTCACAGTAATTCCTTCATTTTTAAATACATAATGGAAATGTATAACTAGTCCTCATAAAAATTTATATCTCCATCCATCCCTTTAATTTATAACAGGCCCTCTAGGCGGTTATTATTCAAACATTAATAAAATGACTATGGATCACCAAAAGCAAGTGTCTCCAAGTTCACTTCTCTTCCTATTTGTACATATATAAAACTGGATTAGCGTTAACGCCACTTCTAGTTCTAACAACAGTTGTGCCTTTAATCAGAAAGGGTTGCATGATGTATTATCTTAATCATGTTAGGAAGCCAGGCTCCTTTCATGAAACCAAAGTTGAATTTTTCATGCCCTTTGCAACAATTGTTACTCTTAATATCCTATATGTTTGGATTCTGCAGTTTATGCAAATGCTCTCTTTCTATAAATTTTAGATTTATCTCCATTTGTCACTGTATGCATTCTAATAGGAGGTGATTGGTTTTTTCCTAAAATATGATTAAAACCCATTTCAATTATTGATACTGGGCAAGGAAATAAAATAAAAATAGATGGGCTTTTTTTTTCCTACGGCAGGGTTAATTATGTAACTTTTAAAATGTTAATAAATTTAACACAGGTCCAAACCTCTTCTGAAGTTTTAAAAATAGTTCTTTAAAAGACTTCAATGAACTAAGAAAAGAAACTAAGATGCACGCAGCTTGTTTTCATTACGCAGCTGAATGTGCGATTCAGAATGTTTAGTCCGAGAGCATTTTTTCACTCTGTGATCCTGCAGTTCAGCTTGTGGTCTGAGGTTTGCACCGAAGCCTGACAACCTTGTAGCATGTGTTTTCCTGAATTAAAGAATATGTAAATAAATAGCTGACCTGTTTCCTCCACCAAACGTGAGTGATGCATTTCAAACTCTGCCTGATGCTTTCTAGGGAAGTGGTCTGTACAAGGCAGGGCTCCAGGGCTGAAATCACAGGACATCATGGCCATGGACAGCAGTTTCATTCTAATACCTTATTTTTATAACAAATATTTCCCGATATGAGCTGCAGGTCTTAGTCAATGCTCAGCAACCCCTGCCTTAGAAAGGTAATATTTCATACTATGAGAAACTCAAGGCTTCTGTGTGATATGTGTTCCTAAGAAAAGTTTCTCTTCTAGTAAGTTATGTTTCTTCTCATGCTTCTCTCTCCCCAGCCATTCAAAAGGAGCAAAGGGAAAACAGAAAAGAGGTTTCCAGTGGACCAAGAAAAATCTTTAATAAGGACCTTCACTTCCATCTAGTAGACTATTTCTCCAAGATTTTATCATGACTATTGATTTTTCACCTCTGTGATTCCCTTCCAATAGATTTACAGAAACAAGGCCAAAATCACAGGTTGATTCTGGTTAAATGTTGGTCGTTATTGCTAATGAGATCCTGTACCTTTAAAGGCCTGACTCTGCTTCAGTCCCTTTATAACACTGCAACTCTAATGGTCTTTCCACTAATTGGTTCTGTGTAAATGAAACAAGCTGAAAAACGCTGTGGCACCAATAAATATTAATAAGTTATTGTTTGTTGTCTTTACCTTGCTTATGAATTCATACAAAGACAGTGCTAAGACATTAACTCCAGTCTATTAATTGCCACCTGATAATTGCCACCTGATACTTTTCTCCTGGATAATTAGGTACCCATTAGTTCTAATCAAGTAGTTACTTAATTATTGCAGTAATTAGTCTAATGGACTAGCAAATTGAAGCTTTATCACTTTTGGATACTTAATGTTCCTGACAGCATACTTCACAAGTGTCAGGGTTCCGGATTCAGCAACCTGTCATGTGAGAACCCCGTCCCCCACTCTGGTCCCCATGCACTGCCACTGCATCTATTTGCCCTGATGTTGTTTGTAGAGGCTTCCAAGAGGCCACCTACACCCAGGTGCCTCCTGTAGGAGCCCTTCCTGGTGACACTTGACAGAGCCATGAGGCTGTCTCTTCCTAAAGGCCACAGTACACTGAATGGCCCAACTTCCAGACCGCATGAAAAACCTGCCAATGCACAGACACCTCTCAAAGAGAAGGCAGAGTAGCTGTAGGCAAAGGATAGAGATGAAGAACAAGGATTGTTCAGGAAGGCTAGGGGTCTAATCGATAACCCTGGGTCATCTTCTCCACTGAACAAAATCATGACAACGAGAGCAATCCAAATAACTATGTGTTTAGGCAGGAACTGAAGTAAGCCATGAGTCCATATTCAAGTCTAATGACCAACTACAGAAGCCCTGAAAAGTGGTAAAATTGCTGCTCAGAGCAGTTGTATGTTCTCCTTTGCTATGGAACTTTCACAAGCATTGAATTCATTCATTACCTTCTCCTAGGCAAAACGTACTCCATGTTGCTCAGGCATTCTAAAAAATTCCTTCCCTGATAATGCCCCTTCCTCTTCAAAGCTTATCACTGCTTGTCTTCTTGGCAGCTGGCTCTATTTGGGGTGTCCTCAGTATTTTCCATTCTTTTTTGCTTGTATCACTTCCCCAGCATATCTCTCTATTTTGGTGGATCTTAGGGCTGTATGCCGGATTTTATTACTCATTTATTTAGTCAGCTAAGTAGATCAGTAGCCAGTAGCTTTTTGCTTATTTATATACGTGCCCTCTCATTAGGTCATCACAGCCTATAAACCAGATTCTGTCACTCTTATTTCCAGTCTTAAAGTCATTACACTTAGAATATTCCCTAGAATACTGACCTACAAGGTCCTGCCTGATTTGATCCCTGCTTCTTCTGTGATTCTCTCTTTTGCATTCTTCCTTCTTTGGGACTGACTCGCAACTTGACCTTTTCTGGCCTTTGATCACACCCAGAGTGATTTTGCCTCAGGGCCTTTGCACTTGCTATTTGTAGCTGGAAATCTTTCCCCAGCTCTTCTCTCTCCTCCTCCTTTCTGTTTTGCTCTCAATTCAGGTGCACCTTAAAGAGACCTTCCTTGAGTATGCTGTCCAATAACCAGGTAAATCTCTATTTCATAACTAATTATTTTCTTTGTAGCACTTAATATCATTGGAAATAAATGACATCTGCATCTTGTAGACATATCAGAGGTTTGCTTTTTATGAGTTACTCAATGCTTGCTCTCCGCTGGCACCTGATATCCTCTTGTCTGGCAAAACTACACTTTAGGGCAAAAGTTACAGAAATTTAAAGGAGACAGGCATGTTGACTGTTTTTCCTTTCCTTTTCCTGCCCAGCTGCCTAATGAGTACAGTGCTAGGAAGACTTCTGAGAAATGATGAGACCTGGAGTGCCATTCTCAGTGGGGGTCCTGCAGCATTGTCCCATGAAAGTGTTGTACGGTGTCACCATGCCAAACCTGGACTATATCTCAGACATTGATTCAGTTCAGAGTCTTTCAGTCCTCCATTCAGATTTGTATCTGAATTAATCACCGAGTCTTTAACAAGTGGCATCTGCCCAATGTATTGCAATTCATGACATTTAAAAGCCTACTGACCTAGAATTTCTGATCCCGTGTGGGAAACAGGATGCCAATTTCATTTTAAAACATGGTGCAACTGATAAAGGCTCATATTAACTCAAATACACAGGAGGAAGCAAGAGTCTGAATTATTTAAAATCCTTTTAATGGTTTTATTTCTGTCTTTAGTTTTACCAGATCTTTGTTTTTTCTCTAAGCAAGACTAATTCTATTTTGTCAAAAATATATTGGAAACTACCACTCATTGTCTTTTCCTTGCTGCCGTGGGAGTGTTTCCATGTTAGAAATCATTGAAGTTTTAGAAGGAAGTACTGGATGTATCATTGTTTTAGAAAAATAGAAGTTAATATGCATTATAGCAACTACATTAATGAAAAAATATCTTTAATATATTTGCCAAGGTATGGTAAGTACTATACAAGGCAATGAACACTAAAAATAATATTTAGACCTAGGTTTCATTTGAGGAAATAGGCAAAGATAACCACAAAATATAAATGATCCTATAGAATCAAACTCAGAACATGGTGGCTAAACCCATAATTTGCCTAATTTGAGTTTTATTATTTGTGGAATGAGAAAATTAATACCTATCTGCTGTACCCACTTCACAAAAATGCTGCAACGGTCAAGTAAGTAAATTTATAAATAATTTTTGAAAAATGAAAAATTTGCTGTATAGGAAAGCAAAATTATAAGAAATCCACCATATACTTTATTTTTTCAAAAGTGAAATTTGAGCTCATCCTTTTAAAATTCAAAGCACTTGAACATATTGTATCTTCTCTATTACTGAATGCAAGGTTGGTGTACCTGAACCACAGGGTCTCCTCTCCCAACTCCCAGGGCCCCACCCCTTCACCTAGGCAGGGTGACCCCGACACAACCAATCCAGTCAAAGCAACAGAACAAAACTTCAATGAACAAAGTCCCAGGGTGCATTTATGGGTTTAGCCTTGGTTCCAATTTGATGTCGTCCCATCGGTGCTCACCCCATCACCAACATTTCTAGCATGAAAATAACATAACAAAATTAGCATCAGTCGAAGGGCTGCTCTATGGCAGACACAAAGTAAGTGTCTTCAACCTAACAGATGAGAAGCCGGAGCTCAGGGACTGGAGGTGGTTTCTCTAGGTTCATACAGTGGTGAACAGCAGAGAAAGGATCCTGCCCAGGCCCTAAGAAGCCTGGTGCATCACTGTTACACACCTTTCCGTATGAGACAAGAATCAGGGCTTGTATATCTTTTCATCTGCATAGGTTTTAACAGAGTGCTGGGGACACAGAGTAAGTACCTAGGAAATGCTGACAGCCCTTACTTGATTGACCATATCTAATGGTTGCTTTTTTCTTTAGAACAATTTGCTCTTTTCTTTCACATGTAAAATGGAATATCTCTGCGTTAACTCAAACTCTGTTGTGCTCAGATGAGACAGCCAACAAGACCAAATTAAAAGCCTGCATGGGGATGCTAATTTCATAAAATGCCTTGTTTTAACTACTGGCCGTAAAGCTGTCACCAGTTTGCAGTGGTGCATGAGAAGTCGATGGCTTGTTGGCTCCCAGCCTTATGCTAAGTTTGCTTTAGTGCCATCATTTTTTAATGACTATGGGGTATTGATTCTTCCCTAAGGACGGTCACCGCTTGCGTCAAGATGAGTGCTGACTTTGGACTATGGATGTGACGACCCTGACTTTCGTGTGGAAGTGTGGTGGATACCACTGTTGGGTTTGCCCAGTAACACATGCCTCTTTCACACCCTTGTTCTCTTGCACATAATCAAGGACATACATTGGTCTTAGGGGTGTACTTAGTGCCTGGGAATGGTGAATAACAACTTAGGAAAGCAGTGTGGTACTAGTCTCATTATGCTCCAACCAAGGGGATCCAAAGAGACTTCTAAAGTAGAAGCTTAGAAAGTGGTCACCAATCTTGGTTTCTAAGCCAGTGTGGTACCGTGAGGGGCCTGGCTTGATTTTGCCACTTTCAAGGTGTATGATATGGATGAGGAATTCGCCTGGTTGCAGCTTAGTTACTCCCATCTGGAAAATGTCTTTTTCATGGGATTGTAAGGATTATAAAAAAATAAACAGAGAAAAGTACCTTGTGAATCATAACGTCCTCAGCAAATGTTAGATATTGTGTGCCTGTGGGAAGTTCAGCATCCCTATTTAGTTATCAGAAGGGCCTTTGCATCACGGTACTTTCCACCCTGCCCTGCTGCAGACCAGGGCTGGCTTAGCCAACTCAGGTTGGCGTCTGCTCCCTGCACTCAGTGATATCATGGCTGTCACAGGGGTGTCTCTACACAGAAGCTGTCAAGTGCCACCAGTCAGGGCTTGTTTCCCTTCCTGCAGCAGCACAGCTCTTACTCCATCCTTTCACTAACCCCTACTCCCTCCCACCTCCAGAGAAGCCACAGATTTGAAGGATGTTGGATTTATAAAACCTGGAGGGCTGAGAACTTTGTGCTGTGGAATTTTATTCATTGCCCAGCACAGAGTCTGACACATATTAAGTTTTCAATAAAAATGGGTGACCAGCCCTAGCTGGTGTGGCACAGTGGATTGAGCGCTGGCCTGCTAATCAAGGGGTCACTGGTTCGATTCCCGGTCAGGGCACATGCCTGGGTTGCAGCCCAGAGGCAACCACACATTGATGTTTCTCACCCTTCCTTCTCTTCTCTGTAAAAAAAGAATAAATACTCAGTGAATAGGTGACAGCCTGTGAACCCAAAGGTCACTGGTTTGATTCCCAGCCAGGGCACATAACCAGGTTACAAGCCAGGTCTCCAGCCAGGTCTGTGGCTGGAGGCAGGTGAAAGGCAGCCGTACATTGATGTTTCTCTTCCTTTCTTCCTCCCTTCCTCCCGTTCTCTCTAAAAATAATGAATAAAATCTTTTAAAAACATGAATAAGTTATTTTTTAAATGGGTGACTAGTCAAATAAAATGGGTAAAGAATGTAGTAGAAAGGTGTTCTAGGGTATGAATATGGACCCTAACTTATAAGAACTTGACCCTTCCAATGACCTACCAGAGTGAAGGTGTCTGCACCTGTAGAATGGGTAAGTTAACATGTACTTCACACTGAATAGAACTGAGGTGAAGATTAATTAAAACAACATGAATAGCACACCTTGGGCAGTTAATACAAGTTAGATACCTTTCTTTGCTTCTAGAAGCCAACAAGCGATTGGTTCTTTCTCCTATTCATCCTCCCGCTTGACTACACCCACTTTCCACCTCCCACTGTGTTTATATACATATTTATGTTTACACACAAACACATATGTTTAACAACTAACTGCGTAACTATCATTTCACACCAGGACGCCAAGCTCAGCCAACACATTCAGAAGCTAACACCTGTGATGGAGGCAGAAAGAATGACTTCCATAAACCAACGTTTAACTTTTGAAATTAGAGTGGGTAATTCATGAATCTCCTGATTATTTTTTCCTTTTCAAGCTCTAAGCTGCTGGGGTTCCTTTATTCATTTTGCCTACCTGTTAGAGTGGCTATAAAGTTCCAGTTAGATGATGTATGTAAACCACTCTACCCATGTAATTATTGCTACTATTAGAACACAAAAATAATACCAACAACTCCAGAATCTAAGAGCTGGCATGGCAGGGAACCAAGGTCCTGTCTGACTCTGTCCATTCATAGGTGAATCAAGTTTAGGCAAAATACAGTGACTTTTCTGAAGTTACTCCATTTAATCAACAACAATAATTAATCTAGAGTCTATAGACACCAAACCTTCACACTTATAGCTTGAATTTGACAATGATTAAAACTTGGGAGGAAAATATGATGTGAACCAAACACATGATGACTGGAAGAAGAAAAAGGGACAAACCTAAAATGTGCATACATTCTGAGTCAAGCTAGCTCATGTCTGTCAGATCATTTTAAAGGCATTTTTTGTCACCATGAAAGTACACTTTTAACTAGTTATTGTTAAGGATAACAAATGCCTCTTCAAAGACGTTTATTAAATGACCAAAAACATGAGGGGAAAAAGGAATAGCTGGTGCCTACATTACTTTGGATACAATGAAAGGCACCACAGTGCAAAATCACATGTATCGAACACAGAAATTTTTAGCCACGTTCAAGCTCCATGTTCTCTCCTTCTGAAATTTCCGAGCTCGGATGTAATCAATTTGAGCTTGTAATGATCCAGCCACTTAGGATCTCCGTAATAGTTTGGCCCACTGCTTCTCAATTGCCTGTGACTTCTGGAAAGAAAGATTCCTTGTGAGGCACATGGGGAGGAGGCAGGGGGTGGCAAGCAACTCAGAGATGAGAGAAGAAGGGAGGGGAGCGATCAGCCCCGTCTATGCGTCTATGCTCCAGGAAAGGAGATTTCATTCGTCAGGGGTGACAAAGGAAACAACTAGTAGGGGACAGGCACCCGCTACTCTGAACTGGTTCTGGCCACCTTGCTGGAGCAGAGTCCCGGAGGACCCGCAGCAAACCACTCCCCACCAGGGCAGCCAGGCCCACTGGGGTGGGTGCAGGTGGGCAGGAATTCCCAAATCTTAGAGCAGCAACCATTTGGCAACTGGGGGGAAGGAGTGCCCATTTTTCACCACTGGAATGGCAGTACTGCTGCCCATCTAGCCGTGGAGATATCAGTGCAACCTCCACACCCTTTGTCCTGCCCGCTCGAACCTTCCAGTCAGATGGTCACAGGAAAGAAGGCCCATCAGTGGCACAGCTCAAAGCTCCAGGAGGAGCGTCCTCAGAGAGCAGGGCTGGGGAGACAATGCACACAAATCCTGTCTGAAGTAGATCCCCTCACTGCTGACGTGACGCCACCAGGCTCCTGCAGGAGGCAGGGAACAGCTGTCCAGAGATGAGGATCGTGACCATGGTGAGGTGCAGAGCTGGTTCGGCCCAGAGCCACCAGCCTCACCACAGCTCCACCTGGCCTCACAGACATGCAGGTCCATGGTTGCCTCACTTCATTACTATGATGTCAGAAACTCAGAGACTCTGGCTTTCAATGCCCCTGTCAGAGAGGCGAGTCTGTGACTTCATGCTTAGCAACATATTACAGGAGCGCATGGAGGCTGATGCTCCTCAAGGACAGGCTGAGGCTGCAGTTCTTCCAGGTAGATAGATTATTTTCCCCCTGGATTTAGGGACCAACCATCCATGGGTACTGTGAAATGAACAGGCGATTGGTCCTCCCTGGAGTGACCGCTCTGCTCTCAGTGGGAAAGCCCAGGGCACGGTCCCTGACACAGGAGCTGAGCGGGGCTTTGCGGTGGCCTCCTGCAAGCCCCATTCTCAGAACCTGCCGCCTCTGGAAAGGGCCCCGCCCCTTCTCCACTGCTTCCCGCAGCAAGAGGCTTCTCAGCCGCCTCCTTCGCGGGGCCCGGTGGAGCCAACATCTTGCAAAAATAAATGGAAAATGGGCTTCTCATCAGAACAACAGCAGCTGTTTCACACCATCAGAAAACAAAATCATCGTACTTTAAAACCAGATTTAGTGGTTTCAAAGAGCTGCGAAGACAAAATTAGATGCGGACAGGAGTTTGGTTCCTTAGCTGTCATTGCTTCCACCAAACTCTCTAATTCATGTGAAAACAACTTTAAAACATTAAACGGCTGAAGTTTTTTGAGGGAATGAGCTTTCAGTCTCCCCTTATGGGAAAAGAATGTAGGTTTATCTCACCACCCATTTTGTAAAAAAATTTTAAGCATTATGTCAAAACTTCTGACTTAAATTCTAAGGATGATGCATTATTGTCTTGACTCCATGTCCACAAAGGTGGCTGGGGTGTCCCCATTTTGGCAATTGCTTCATGCTGTACCTTGGCTACAAGGGAGCTAGGAAGATAATACATTCAGTTTTGTCACTAATGAGATATAAAGTTTGCACCTGAGGTTTCTCTTATTAGTATTTTAAGGTTATTTTCCCCTTTGAACCTGCAATGGGTCATTTCAGGAAGTCTATTGGAAATAAAAATACTGTTACTAAAAAAATATTATTCCATTGACCAAACTATTTTCTCCCCCAACCAGTAGAAGCTCTTCTTTCTGTGACTTTCTGTGTTTGCTTATTTGTTTGTTTTACAAATAGATTTATATCTATCTGGAAGATAAATCTGTAAAGAACACTGAACAAATGGCATTTATTATAGAGTTACTGCCTCCTAGCCATATTTATTCTCATGTTTAAAAACTATTCAGATGGATGTAATACAACAACGATAAAATTTTTAAAAAAAATAACCACAAAAAAAAATACTATTCATAGGTATATTACAAAAAATTTTTTAAACTGTAATTGGACTTTTTCCCCCTCTCTATGTAAGAGGAAAAAAAAGTTGCATTTTTGCTGACTTTTTGCTTGTCCTATGGCAGAAGTGTGTGTGTGTGTCTTTTTTCATCACTCTTGGGCTTTTTCTTTGATGTCATTCATGAATTTCCCTGCATAAATCGCTAGATTATTCATCCAAAACATTTTATCAGAGATCCTATGACATACCAACCACTTAGTAAAGGTTAGGACCAGCATTATCTGCCAAATTTATTCTAGTTAGGTAAAAGTAAATGCACCAATGCACGACCCATGGTCATGAACTAAGGGGGCTGGGATTGCTGGAGGGAGGGAGGGAGGGTGCTGGGTGGAGGGGAGCAAAGGGAAAAGAACTGGAACAACTGTAATAGCATAATCAATCAAAATGCATTTTTAAAATTTAAATAAATAGATAGATAACTAAATAAGTAAATGTAAATGCACCAAGACAGAATGCTGGAGAACTTGGAAGGGGGTGTGGAAAAACCATACTGGACATGTGGGGAGGAGGCTGGTCTTGTGTAGGGCCTCTTGGAATGAGAAGCCTTGTGCCTCAAGGGAATAGTAAGAAGTGATTATGTAAGGGAAATTGGAAACGATCCTCTGATTTTTGAGTGCTTCTGCCAAGAAGGGAGAGAGAAGGGCCAACGCTCGACACACGTGAGGTCTGAAACCAGCGTCACAGCTGGACCCCAGTGGTTTGGGGCAGGCTCTCTGCAAGAGGGGCCCCAGATGTCCTCTCAAAGGCATGTGGACAAGCCCCTCAGCAGAGGAGGTCGGTGCCTGCCTTGACCTCCACCAGCGGGTGGCTAGTCAATCATCCCGTCCAATAGCGAGCCTCATTTTCTTTAAAAGAACGTTTATGTACTTTGTTCCAGGCAAAGAACTCAAGTGACCCCAGACTAACTGCAAGCTGTCCCCTGACCCAAATCAAAGGAGCACTCCAGCACCTGCCATTTATCAGGTTCCTTTCAGCAAAGTCATCACGAGAGAGAAATAAGTTCACTCGCTTTTAAAGTGTAGCTCTTTGGGGAAGCAGATGACGAACAGCAGCCCAGCAACCTGGCACCACTGTTTAGGACAGGAAGTAGAGGGAAAAAAAAGATTCCACAGAAACTGCACAGGGAACTGGAAAAGGCAAAGCATAATTACCTGCACTAGAATGGCGCCTGAGCACCACGCTAACATCATTACTCTCACATTAAAAGGAAGAGGGCTTTTCTCTAAATACCATCAGAGCATTGCCCTTAAATACCAGCACTTCCATAGAGGGCAGTGGAGGTGGGGAGACTTTTAAGAAGGTGAGAAGGCAGAAAGAGGAAATGAGACAGACAGACATAAGGGCTCCTTCCTTTGTCAATACTCCTAGCCTCTCTGTCTGCTCCTCCAATCCACTTACTTTTTGGCAGACACCCGTAACGCATTAAAAATTCATCTTGAGATTCTAATATATTATTACTGCATTTGCATTGGATGGCATGGTGATGCCTGTGGGGGCTCAAAAAATGGGGCTCATGCATCTCTCAAAGTTGTAGTAATTTTTCAGTAACCATTTCATATATAACAGTGACAATATTTTAGTTTGTAGAGTATTAACAATAGCTTCTTACTGGGACAGAGAAGTATTGGATCATGACTGAGGGTGGGTCATAGTCTCACTTTTCCAGTTCCTAACCTAACCGGGTGATATTGGGCCAGCTACTTCAGCACTCCATTACTTCATCTATAAAATGGGCAGCTGGTAGAATGTGTGTGTGTGTGTGTACATGCACACACGTGCGTTGAGTGATATAACAATTGCAAAGTAATGTTTGATATTTTGATATTTGTTTGCTGGCATTATTATTAATTATGTTCTAAAGTAAAAATCAAGATCAATTGAGAACTAAAAAGCCTCTTTTACCTTTTCCAAATATCCTGGAGTCAACAGGCATGGAATGAGGGCTGTCCAAAACCACATGCTCAGCCAAACCATCACCTTCTCAAACAAGTTCTGTAGGAACTGACAGCTGGGTCCATTTTTTAGATTTGCTATGTCATGCATGCAGAACTGGTTAAAAGAGCTTTTTAAATGAGAGCCCAGTAAAACCACAGAGAAGGAAAAGAGAGACAGGAAAAAGGCTCACAAGACAGTGACAGAATTCAGGATCTGAGCATGCCGTGATAGCCCGAGCCCAAAGTCTGTGAAAGCTAAATGGTCAAGGAGGTGCCTGAGATCATCCCTGCCAATGTGGCCCTCGGAGAGCTAATAAAGGGCCCGGCTGTGAGGAGAAGTAAGAGGCAAGCGCTTGGCTGAAAGATTGACTGATCTTGGTACAGATCAGATGGATGGTTCTAAATGACCTGAAAAGGCACTCTGGGAGCTCTGGGCCACAGCATTAAGAGCCCAGATACCACTGGTACTTCTGAAAAGTAGTTATTAGTGACTGAAGTCACAGTTGACAAGTGCGACTTCAGTTTCAAGTAATGGTTTAACAGCATCAACGCGAGTAAAGGTTATATCTCGGTACGTCTGGTGCACTGCTGACACTTAAAGAAAATAATTGGTAGATTTTGAGCAGAGAGAAGCCAGCAGGTAGAACTCAGGGTACAACTTCAGTGCGATTGTGTGAGACAGAACCAGTAATTGTTGCTGGAGGCAGCACTGGACCACCTGCACACACCACCACACACCTCGCATGCGCGAAGACCAACACCACCTGCCGTCTCCAACGTGATCTTCTGTAGACCAACTAAAAAGATCTTGTGCATTTCACCTTTGTCCCGTACTGTGTCCCAGCAATTCTCCAGGCTCACCAACTGAAATACATCGCCACTCTAGAAATTCCACATGCAACAATGAAAGAAATGTGTGTTCCGGAATCTCTGGGTGCAGGAGTTCTGTAAACAGGGCAATTGGGTCTTTTGGTTCTGCCTGCCACTCTGTAGTTTGACAGAAACTGTCACCAACACCCATGGTTCCCACCCCACCGGACAGTCTTCATATTTCAACCAGCAGGAACTGATGTTGGGGAGGAGCTGAAGGGTCATGTTGGCAGACAGACCGCAGGCAAGGAGAAAGAAGTCTCCATGTGCGCACAAATGTATGTGTTCTTCCCCCTAAGTGATTCATGCCTCCCTAACACCCACGAGAGAACAAACTCCACCAAAGGAATCCATGTAAGTTTGTTGTCAAACTTACCCAGATTTTGATGCCAATCACCTTTTTACTTAACCTTGTTGATGCAGGGGAGGCTTTCTTTTAGAAGACATTATTTCTAATATTTTCATGAAGAGGTGACAGTTCAAGTAATTTTTTAAAAGATGTTATTATTTTTACAGAGAAGGGAAGGGAGGGAGGAAGAAAGGGAGAGGAACATCAATGTATGGTTGCCTTTCACCTGCCTCCAGCTACAGACCTGGCTGGAGACCTGGTCGGCAACCTGGGTATGTGCCTTGGCTGGGAATTGAACCTGTGACCTTTGGGTTCACAGTCAAGTAATGTTTATTAGCCTGTGCAAGTCTCAGAAAGGGTATTGCTGCCATTTACCATACATATGATAGGATTTGTTTTGCTGTTTTGCCTTCCTGCCTTGCTTCTTTCCTGCTTTCTTTCCTCGTACTCTTTTTCTTTTGAATTATATTTCCATGACTTACTTAGCTCCTGCATGTGTCTATCACGGGAATATACAGAATAATAACACACATTTATTCATGACAAAGGATCATAAAGCACATTAATAGGTTGACCTGACCATCATGAAAGGCCTGGAGAATTCCCCTAACTTCCTACAAAAATGGATCCCCCTTCGGTTTGGATGAGAGCAGCTGGGCTAGAAATAAAAGCAACATGGCAGATTCGAAGGATGTTCTCTTAAATCACTCTGAGCTGCCATTGATGGAAAATATTTAGATGGGGATCTGACAAGCCGAGTTAAGTGTGTACCCTGACTCCCGTGAAGAGTGCCTGGGGAATCACTGTAATTCACTACTGAGACGGGCTCTGCCACTTCTTTTCTCTGGGAAACCACCTCAGTAAGGTTAAAGGCATAAAATAGAAGGGGGTGGGGGAGACTGAAACAAGTGACAAATGAATAGAAAAATCAGCCAAAGGTTGGCCTGCCCTGCGACCTGGCTGCTCTCCCCTGAACGATAACCCCTGGCTGCCAGGGCCTCCCCTGGGCCGGCGGTGGTTTGACCAGGTGTGCCTGGTGGGCCGCTGTCGTGCGGAGCTGCTGCTGTATTGAGCTGGCACAGTGGCCTCCTCCCTCTCGGCAGAGGATTCACCAGGGAGGTGTTACATCTTCAGCGCGTTCCTGGAGGGACTTCATGTTCCCCGTAATTAATTCCTCCCCTGGATGTCTATATACCGCCATACTCCAGTGGTCATTACCGACTGGGGTGATGGCTCCTGGAGGCAGCTCCGGGGCTCCAGGTTTGGTGGATTAGGGGGTCCAGGGAGACTAGCTCAACGGGGCTCTCGGGAAAAGCGTGACGCGAGCGCCACAAGCACACAAGCGCAGGGAAACTCACTCAGGAGAACTGCTGAGATTGCTTTTATTTGGGCAAAGGAAATGCTTGTCAGACACATCAGCTGATAGCATCCATGGACCAGGAAGAAGGAAAATGAACTGCATTGCAATGAACTCCAATTTCCCGAGTGAAAGCGGCATGCTGACATTTATATTAGCCTAGTTTGACGTGACCCAACTGCCCAGATTAGGTGAAGAGAAACCCTGTGCCATGTTCACCACCCCATCCCATAAAAGTGCACAGTTCCTGTCTACAGAGGTAACAGATCATGCAAAATGTGTCTGGCTGTTCCCCTGGAATGTAGAAACCCCTGAAGAATGTAAAGCATCATGCTTTTGACAGAATTTCTAAACATGGGAGGAAATTATCCATGTATAGAAAGCACGGAGAAGCATTCTCATCAGTGGTCCTCAAACCACACGAAGCCAGAGCAGCATCTGGGATACTGGTTTAAAATGCAGATTCCCAAGCTTACACCCCACAGACGCAATATCATTCCACCTGAAATAATGCCTGGATATCTGGGGATCTCCTCAGCTAGCGTCATGGTACAGTGAGGCAGGAACTGGGAAGACGTGGCAGGAAGAATGTTGATGACTGGGTCACAGAGATCTGGCCTCAGCCTCTCTGTGCGCACTTACTAGCTGGGCAATACTGAGAAGGCCTTTCACTTTTTCTGATCTGCAGTTTCCCCAACCACACATAGGAATGATAAAACCTAGCTTGCCGAGAATTAGTGGCAATGTATTTAAAGATGTAATACATAACACAAACAGCAAAAGCAAAGCCTAATTACACCCTAGGGGAAAGTGTTTGATACATTATTTGGCAAAGCAATGATTTTCTTAATATAGAAAACATTCCTAAAAGTCAATAGAGAACGATCATTAATGCTATAGGAGAGTGGACAAATGATGTAAGTGAAGAATTCACAGAAAAGGGAACACAACAGGGTCTTAAATACATAGTATTTTAAAGAACATGCTCGATTTTGCTCATATGAAAATAAGGACATATTAAAACCACAGTAAAGCCCTGGCTGGTGGCACAGTGGATAAGGCACTGGCCTGCGAACCCAACAGTCGCTGGTTCGATTCCCAGTCAGGGCACATAACAAGGTTGCAAGCCAGGTCTCCAGCCAGGTCTGTTGCTGGAGGCAGGTGAAAGGCAACCATACATTGATATTTCTCTCTCTTTCTTCCTCCCTCCCTGCCCTTCTCTCTAAAAATAATGAATAAAACCTTTAAAAAAAAAACAAAACAAATTTACAAAACCACAATGAGATTTTTTCTATCTTTCAGATGATCAAAATCAGAAATCTTAACCATTACTCCACATCGGAGGTGAGGGGTAGTTTCAGCAATATCTGTTTAAAATGTCAAACATACAAGCTCTGTGACCAGTGCTCCCACTTTTACAAATCCATCATTCGTATGCAGGGACATGTGCGTGCAAAGCAGCATATTGTGTATAGCAAATTATTTGAAACAAATGCCTATCAAAATGGATCTAGTTCAATAAGTCAGGGTAAAGGAAAACTGTGTACTACAAACCAGCAGCTAAAATGAACGAGGCAGCTCACTCAGGAGTTGTTGCAGCAAGATCTGCAAGTGGGCAACCACTGGCATGAGACACATTCACTCCTGCAGGTCTGTGTCTGCACAGAATGGCTGTGGAATAATGCACCATGACCAGCTGTTCTGTATAGAATGGCTGTTTCCTCTGGGAAGGGAAACTGAGTGGTTTAAAAGACAGAAAGGGTGGGAGAGTTTTCACATTTTTGAAATTTTGTACCCATTCATAATGCATAAATATGTTTTAAAGGTGCAAACACTTAAAAGGATAACCAAGGAAATATAAAGACCTACTGCATGGTGGTGCCTGAGGCATACAGCATAATCTTGAATGTGTTACTCAGAAAGGAGAAACGAACTTAGACAGGCACACTCTCACCCTGTACCTCTTGTCACAAATACTCCTCCTCACACCGTGAAATGGCCTATCTTTGACAAAGTGCTGCCATTAGTGGTGTTGGAACAGAACAAGGGTCTGCTAGTCCATCACACGTGCTGTGGAACTGAGAGCGTTGCTGGTCTGTGCATCTCGGAGCACAGCGGAACAAAAGACAGCATTTTGCTCTAACTGCCAATTCCAGCTCCAGCCGCCACCTTGCTACTGGCTGTGCAGTCTTCAGCGACTTGGCCTCTCTGAGATATACTGCATTTATACCTTAAAGGAACATATTTGTTTTATTATCATGAGAGCGTTAAAGGAGATAACACCGTTACAGGATAACAAAGGCCATACCATTTTGTTCACTTTGGCTGCTCCTCGACAAAATAAAATATTTTCCGAACTATTTGCTTTTCGTTTGCCTTCTACTTGCAGAATATAATGTTGAGATCTTACCAAGCTGCTTTTAGATGAGTATTTTTCAAAAGCTCCTGAAAAAGCACAGACCCCTGTTCTTGGGCTCTAGCTAAGACTCAAGCGCTAACTTTCAACATGGTCTTGGAAAAGTTGCTCATTCTGTTTGTTTTCTGCCAAATAGTAATAATCACAACTGCATCATTTCACGGAGTTGCAGATCTCAAGAGCATGTGAAAAGTGTATTCACCCATAGCAATTTAGTAAATGAGTTTTTTAATAAATAGTAATAAGTAAATACACCAAAGTAACTGCTTTATATTGGGTCAATGTCCATCCCCCAATGAGGAACAGACGGGGGGCACTGTGTATGGAAGACGAAGCTATACACACACACCCTCGGCCACACCACCCAGGAAGGCCCTCTGCTGGTAAGCAAGCTACTCTTGTGAAGTCTTCTCTGGAAATGATGGAAGTTTTATTTTTAATGGGTAATTGGCAAGTAATTATGAGAGAGATTGTCTTGTAGAATTATGAACCATGGCTCCAAGAGGGAATGATGGTCTCTGGAGCTGATCAGGGTCAGTGAAAAGGAAGGGAAAAGAAGAAAATTGCAATGGTTGTCTAAAACTCACAGCCTGGTCATTCACAAAGAACACCAAGGGTCTGCAGACAGGGCCCACCTGCTTCAGGGTGGTCAGGCTACATTAGACTGATGTCGGTCTTACTAGGCAGGAAAGCCCCACATCCTTGACAACTAAGCAGGGGACACTAAAGACAAAATTCCTCTTAGATGACTGAGCATAGCATTCTGGAACTAAGGAAAGTTCTATCTTAGATTTAATTTCTCAGCCAATCAAACTAGACCCTGTACTTAGCCTATAGGCATATATATATATATATATATATATATATATATATATACATACACATATATACGTATATATATATATATATATATATTGCCTAATACAATTAATCATCTGCTAAATCCCCACATGTAGCCTGCACTCAAAACACTGACCTGAATGTTTCGTATTCATATTTAAAAGAATAATCCTAATTTGAAATACAGTATTATTTTGGCCACAAGGCAACTTGAGAAGTCCCATTCTGGTTAATCAATTCACAAGACAGTACGAGAAAAAGCATATATGTGTGACAAAAGCATCTCATAAAATAATTAATGTTTGAAAAATATCTAGTTACTCAAAAGACCACCAACACTTGCACTTGAGCTTTAAATGTCACTGGTCACGTCCAAGTCCTGGGCAGCTATTCACCTTGGAGTGGAATTATTTGGACAATCTATCGCTATGGAAGGAAACCCACATGATTGGGGTTATAAGATTAAGCCAATGGAGTATAAAGAGCAATAAAGTTTTTCCAGTTGCTTCTATAAACAGCTCTTGTGCCTGCTAATCAAATTCCTTAAAGTATTCTAGCCCATTTAATTATTATGTTTTATTTTAACATCAAAATGTATAGAAGGAGCAGAGAAAAACTACACATTGCAATCAGAATACTCTTCAGGAAAAATTATACATTAGGAGACAAAGTGCTCATGCACCTATATTCTTGATTCAGAAAATATTATTCTCCAGATATTAGCTTGTGTGAAAGAGCCCTGAGTTCTTAAGTTGAGGCAGCAGATGTGGAAGCCACAGTGGCAGGCTGAGAATATCAACATGGCCCACGAGGACTGTGAAACCCAGTCTAAGCAGCAGGCCCTTTGGATGACAGCTCAATGTGAAACAAGAAACTAGCTCCATCCGGCTTCCACCGCATGGGTGTCAACATCAGAAAATGCTCCGTCACACAGCGAGTAGAAGCGCAGTCTGATGGACACAGAGCCTGACCTTTCCTCCCCAGGAGACTACCCCTCCAGGTCATGGGTGAGGGGCGCTGGCAAGGGTCACGGAGGGGGGCATGCAAGTACAGCTGCTTGCTCAAAATCCATCCCCTAATCAACAGGACTCAGCCTCAAGGGGTTGTCATGCCAGCCCTTTCACCAGCACTCACAGAACAGGCGAAAAGCAAAGCCCAAGAAAATGTTCTCCTTTTTAAAGATCCAAAGCTGTACAAAAAGGAAAGTGCTGAGAAAGGACTCAAGCAAAGGTCCAGCTTTGGATGGGGTGGGTGGGCCTCACTACCTGGTTGTGTTTAGTCACACCTGAGCCCTGTGTTGCAGAGAATAAACAGCGCTCTGCTTACAGTGGTACAGAGAAAGGGGAAGGTTGATGATGGGCGATTGGGAGGCTGTGGGTGGGTGGGTGGATGGATGGATAGATGATAAATAGACAATTGATACAGATAGATTGATAGATAGATAGATATGTAGGTCTATTGTGTCTTTGTATCTGTAAATAAATCTGTATCTATAGCTTGCTCTCTTCTTGCACATGTGACTGTGCTTAAGGCATACCAGCGCAAGAAGTGTGTACAGATACCGCTTTTACACAATAAGAAATGTTTAACTTCCCACTGGTTTCTTCAGAATGATGCCCTACCTTGCTGCCTTCTGTCATATGCATGGCCCTGAAGGTACACATGGATTCCCTGGTTTATTGGGTTGCTGGAAGCTGCTGTGGTTCAGGAAAGGGGAGTGGCGTGTCCTGCTTTCTGAAAGGGGCCATCAGCTGCATTGCACTGAGCCTTTAGAAGGTGCTTCAGTGCCCAAGGTATCAAAGCTCATGACTTGTTTTGCTTCCCTCGGTCCACCTATTGTTCCCTTGTCATTGACCACACTGGCCTCCTTCCTCTATACCCAACCTCTCCCTCTCATTAGGGTTATCACCAGTGACCACCAGGTGGCCTGGAGTGAAGATGTCAAGCTGAGTCTGCAAAGCCAGCAAGCAGTTCAAGAGTCTGTCCAGCTGGAGAAAAGGAGGAGCTGGTGGTGGTCCCTCCATGTGGAAGAAAGAGACATGTGTCTCATATATTTGTCCAAACTGATTACACACCTGTAGGTAAATTATTTCTGACACCGACTGCATTCGTCCTATTTGTAGTCATCATAGAAAAAAAGGAAGCACACATTAATAGGGCATAGTCATGTGACATTCGACATGCTTGCAAAGGATCCAAAATCAGAAGCCGCAATTACTGAATTCATTTACTGAGTCAACGATATTTAGAGCAAAAAATTTCCTACTTGCCTATTTGTGTTCTCTAACAGTAACAGCAACAGCACAACTGCTCTAGGGAGCTGCCTACATATTCCTCTATGCCTGGATTCACGTGTGGAGAAAACAGGTAGATGAAACCTATCAGTAAAAGTGGGTGCAATACCAGGTGATATTGTTGAGGAGGTAAGTGTCTCTAACTGACTTACGTGGATTATTTCTAAACCTTATAATAATCTTATGAGATAAGAATTATAATTACAACCAAATTTTATAGAAAAGTAAGGCATAGAGAGGATAATGGCACATGCAAAATCTCATGGGCCAGCGTGAACCCAGGTGATCCAATTCCACTTAAATACCACGCTAGAATGTGACCCATTATTTTTGCTGATAACGGACCCAGGTAAAGCCTTAATGTGAAGTCTCCATTGCTTTCGTAGAATACTTTAAGGCAACTATAAATGAAAGCACAATTTTGTTCATTTTTCCTACTGTGCATGTAGTAGGTAAAAGGCATTAGAACCATTTTACAAATGAGAAAATGTCCGTGAAAAACCACTGAGAGACGATCCCATGGTCAACACAGGGTCTTTTGCGTTAGGGTCTCAGGACTTACAGTTGTAATTTCATGTGCAAGGATTAATCCCATCCTCATACGTTGAAACTGGAAAGATGGAAAAGGCCGGCTCCTTGTACTCAAAGTAATAATTATGTAGCCGGAGAATCAAAATGGAGGCAATGAGGAGACTGAGCTTGGCATAATATAAAGCAGTTTATTCTCTAAATGACAGACTTTCTGCAAATTCCATTCCTCTGGGCTCCTAAATTTGAAAACAGACTTAGGAAAGAATGTTACCATGAGAACCTTAATGAGTAGAAAGCTTCTTTGATCCTATAAAATCAAAAGACTTTGTCACATTCTAACCAAGTTTCAATCGCTGGACTGTAAAGACTTCTCTGGGTGTAGATTATGAACAGAAAACAGAACTATTCCCAAGTCAGTCTAGGTAGATCAAGACATCTGCTTTGACTTGGAGGCCTGATTCTCTTTCTGGGTCAGAAAGTGCTTCTCCAGGATCTTCTGGAAAAACTTAATGCAAATCTACGAGAATCAACATTTACAGGATGGTAAGGTGCTAAGGAACAGGGAGTTTGGGAAGAGAGTAAAATAAAACAATAATCAAGGCCAACCATGTACTCTTCAATGTGGAGCCTTTCACTTTCATCGTTAAAAAGGAAAGAGCAAAAGGAAATGAATAATTATGTCCGTGAGAAGGGGTCAAGGGTGGTCTGCTCCCTGAGCAAAGCCAATGTCGGTGGTGGCTGTCTTTGGCACCGTTAACCACGCTCTTGTTTACGCTGTTCGCAGGCTGGCTACCGAAGACTCCTGAGCTATTCAATGAATGTCTTCTGTCATGTTCATTTCCACAAGGATATAATTTTCTATCCAAACTGTAACATACCAACTTTCAAAGGAAGCCACTGTGGGTAGGTGGTGATGGCACCATGTTTCCTAACTGGTGATTAGCAAATTTATTGCATGATAAACCATTTTCAGTGCAGTTTTGAAAAATAAAAACATGCTTCTTCCTGAGTAATTAGTTGCTCTTTACCGCCAACAAACTGTAATTTTTATTCCTTTTACACAAGCCCATTTATTAGGAAAGAGAGCTTGCAAGCATTTATGCTTTTGTGTTTATACTGCCAAACAGACATGGCCTCAAAAACCTGCAACAAGATTTCGGAATGCTGTTATATTTTAAAATCCACATTAATTATAGATCCGCTTATTCTCAGAAAAGACAGGAATTGCAGCAGGATGGTGGGGAAGAGGGGGAATTCGTGTATAAATTGCCTCCCAAGGACCCCACTGAAATTTCCATAACATTCACCACATGACACTGATGTGTGAAAATTGACATGAAGATTTGAAAATTGGGACCGAGGGAGCCCAAGCATAAAATAACTTCAATTTTGCGCTCTCTCTGTCTCTCGGAGGAATAGTGTGTAGGACTGACCAACACAACACAAACAAGTGAAGGGGAAAAAAATCCAGGGAGAAGGATGGGAGTTATTAAGGAGAAAACATACTTCTCACTCACAGAGAGAAAGGATGATCAATGGATTTAGTCACAGAGAAATTCAAGCAGAAAATTGCGGCTGTTTTTTATCTGAACAGCAGAAAGTTTAACCAAACCAGAATGTTCAAGTCTGAAGGCGGCATCCACAACTACCTGTGGACAAAGGGATGGGAGGGGGGCCTCTGAACCAGAGGAAAATGGCCCAGTCCTTTTACTCTTCAGTTATATAATGACATGATTTTTTGATAGAGGAGGCTTTGCATCTGAAATGCTCTGGGTCAAGGCTAACATTCATTATAGTTACACATAGTTTCAAAGTGTATGAAATAAATAATCTGCTTGGTTCCAATGCCTGCCCTTGAATGAAAATAATGCCCTAAATAGTATCCAAACTGAATGTGAAAATGGTACACAGCCCATGGACAGTCTACAGCTAAGAGTGACAGATGTAAAATCATTACTGACAAAATGGAATGCACCAGCCATTCCTCACCTGGTAAAAATATTTAAAGAGCAGCTTAAATCACACTGTTTTGTCAAGTGTATGTCTGAAGCTTAAGGAAAACAGAAGAGTGGGGGTAAGAAAGACCATTCATCTACTCAAGTAAGTCTTGAGCTGTCCTGCATTACTTTAAATGCAAGAAGAGGAAGGACTCAATTATGAACTGCACAGTTTTCAATGAGAAGTAGTTGCCCACACTTGGAGAATGACTTCAAAGAATCTCCCTCCAGAATCAGAATTTTCAGACCTACTGGAATGAACAGAATGTTTCATGTAAACATCTATCTACCAGTCTTCTGAGATAGAGGATGTAAACAAATCAGACTTTCTTCTAAAAGAAGTTTAAAATTTTTGAATACCATAACATAGTATATAGGAAGATTGGAAACAAACAAAAAATGTTAATTAAAGCCCTCAGCCCTTGGTAGCTATATGATTTTAGGCAAGGGTCTTATTTTTTCTAAACTTCCCTTTCTTCAACTCTAAAACTAAGAAAAAAGGAAAAAAAATCTACTTAAGGTAGATGGAAGGAATAAATTAGATCAGCTATGTAAGGTTTGTATCCCATAGTAAGCACTGAATGAATATTAGCCAATAGCAATTTATTTCAATCTAGTTTTAGCAATTATGCTTTACAGAACCTAACCAATAAATATCCTTCAATATGAACATTATTTTAGAATTTGCAAAATGTTCCTACATCTATTTTTCCTGACTTGATACTTACATTAATTAGGGTAAATCTAGCTTCTGTAACAAACAATCTTGAAATGTCAATAACTTCACATATAAAACACTTCATTTCTGTCCAATACAGGTTTTCTTGGTTGACACACAGCCTTTTTCATGGTGAGGTAAGGACTCAGGCTCTTTCTGTGTGATTCTGTTATCCTCCAGGGCCTTGAAAATCCTTATGTTGAGTTGGCCTTTGGGGAATCAGGTCGTTGAGGAGAAGTTCTGATCAGCCACATCCTTCTATGTATATCCCACTCACTGCAGATCACATGGCCCCACTGAACCAAAAGGAACAAGGAGCAGCAAGACTGTCTGACCAAATTTCCTTCCGACAAGCTACACAAAGTAAAACCTACACAAAGTAATTAAAATTTCCCTTTTCATACATTAAGAGTCGAACTCATTACTCAGAGCCATATGATGACTGTGTGAAATCATCAAAGACTCAAACCTCATCTCCAAAAGCATCGCTCATTAATTTTTCTTCCCTCCCCCTGAGTGTCGCAGCAAGCTTGAAGATGGCTTGAAAGAAAAATGGTGACATGGGGAAGTTGGTCAGTGCTGCTGTGTGAGCTTCTTTTACTCTCCATCCCACCCTCAAGCTGCCTGGGTCACTCCAGCCAGGGACAGGCTCTTCCACAACAGCACTGTTTAAGGATCTAAATTCTTCCCCTTGCCTCAGGCAATCGTAATTAAAGAAAAGGTGGGGAAAACTGAATTGTTAGGAGAGGGTGGTTGTTGACTTACTGAAAAAAAACAGGGAGCAGGTCACATACTGTTTGGGGAGCAGGACCTCCTCTACCAGCTCCCTTGTCCAAGAGAGCATCTGCTTCCCATTTCCCTGCATATTAGAATCCACAGAAGGATAATACAGAGTCGTTAAGGTCCAGTATGTTCCGCAGCCTTTTCTCCTAGAACTGTTCATTCAAGTAAGAGGGACACAGAGCATTGGCATCGTGAGTTTTCTAGAGGCCCAGATATCCACCAGGTGTCATTTTAAAATGGACTAGGAAGTGGCATGCATTTGGTCAGGAAGGTCTCATTTATCATTTCAGATGGCATTAGGGCCAACCAAAAGGGGGCAAAGAAATCTCATAAGACTGCACATGAGGGTCCTTCCCTCTCCTCACCTGGAAGAAATCTGAGTAAATATTCATGCGGCATAAGACAAAAGGCACCAGAGTTTACTGCTAAAGAGTCTAAATTCTTTTGCCCAGAAGACTGTTCTTTTCTTTCACCTCAAACAACTTCAGGATATTGCCCCGGGGCCGTGGGAGTATTTTGTGATTTTCTGTGTGAAATATTATATTCCCTGGTGGATATGGGGAGATTGTATTACTGTCCACTGATTCCCTGAGTTGACACAGCCAGCAGTGCCGGTGACCTCAACATTTGGAGTTGCATCCAAATGTGGGGCTTTTTTTCCTTTGTTGAACGATCGAGAGAAAACTCAGAGACTGGGAGAGACTCCGAAAAGCCAAGGTTCTGGAGCATCCGTGAGCTTAGTGGGGCAAGGATGGGCCTGTCGTGCTGTCCGCCCCCTCAGGCCACGACAGTCTATGAGGTGATGGGCCACTTGGAGCCACTTGGGAGCTGGTAAAACCCTCACTGTTCATGCCACTTACCAATCAGTGCTCACAGGCACTAAATCAGGGAAAGTATGGCCTGGTCTCTACTGAGTTCTTCTCTACTTTTACATAGAAATAAAATCTCTTTCTGCTGGTGAAAATAAGCTGGCCAGAGGGCACAGAAAGATCCAGCACTTTTTTTTTTTTTAACCACCATTAGAGCCCCGATACCTTTCAGCAGCACAGAAACGTTGGGAACAGAGTTACGGTATCAAATGTTGCCGGAATGACTCTCCTCTGGGTTCATTTATTCTTTACTTTGTGTTTCGTTAGGTTGGTGATTTGCCCTCAGATGATGATCTACAAGACTGGTTGTTTGCATGCTCTGGATCTCATTTATTAGGAAGTGAAGTGTGTAATGGTGAAAAATAGCTCAACGGGCTTCCTCTTCCTCTAGGGTGTCTCTACCGCCGCACGGCTCACTGCACAAGGTGGAGCTGCTCCTCCTCTGCATGGGCCTTAGGCTTGCAAAGGATCAGGGAGGTCACCAGGAAGGTGCATGCAAAGGCATGTGTGAGCCCCACGAGTAGTCATTTATTTTCTTGAAGGTGTGTGTGTGTGTGTGTGTGTGTGGTTTGCATGTCTGCGCACGCATGTAGTCTCGGCTCATAGGGCTGATGGGGCAAAACTGGCTTCTCCGCCTCCCAGTCTGTGAGACACCCATCTCAAGTCACCTTGAGGACTTGCCAGCAGTGAGTGGAAAATCTCAGGGCAGAAATAGGTTTTTAAAGACTTAGTAGGAAGCACAGACTTGGAGTTTGATCTTTAAAAAATCTTTATAAAGTGCATGAATAATTTATACTTCTGCATTTCTAGCTATCTAAGGAACACGGCCCTTCATTGACATTACTCCTCAAAACTCTTGTCATCTATTGTAATAGTGATATTCTCAAATACGCAGATATTTAAATGACTCCTCAAAGTCTTGCATTAGGTGCAGAGCAGAAGTGCTACACAATTTTGCAGCAACCTTAGATCTTCTGGCCGTTTCATGGCTATTGATCAGCATTAATGTAGTTGCACTGAGTATGTGGCTTTCTCCCTGGCTCTGGGAAAGAAATGCTTTCCAGGAAAGACAGAATGTGTTATGATACAGATCACCAGTATGTTACAATGCAATTCGGTGAAGTTCAAAACATACACACACATACAGAAAAGGTAGATTCTCAGAGTAGGGATGATCTGGGGCCTGAGACGTTGGAGCACACCCCTGGGGGAGGCACCTGCATTACGGTGCCTGGTGCCTCTGAGGTGTCCTGGGATGTGATGGTGAAGAAACAGAAGCTCAGGGAAAGTGAGCTGTTGAAAGTCCCACCGCTTAGCAGTAAGAGGCAGAATGTCCATGCAAGTTATGAATGCCAGCATACCTGGCTGGATCACAGACAGGGAGAGACGGGGAGATGGACCCCAAGATAAAGGCATCAAAGATTCCTCCATGAACAGTTACTTAGAAAGGATCTCTGTCGTTCTGGGGTCCTTCTTTGCCCACACCCACCTTTCCTTAGTATTTAAAAGCCCTTTAAAAGTCCACAGGATCCTAAACTCTACCTTTTTCTGTTACATTTTAGAATATTGAAGGCCAAGTAAGTACAGTGACTTTTTCAGGGTAGGGAGACGGTGAAGGAGCTGAGACTAATATCTGGGTCATTGAGTTACCTTGATGCTCTTGGCTATGAGGCATTCTAGCAATGAATTCTGCTATCTCTGTGGTTCCCAGGACTGACTCCACTTTTCTTACCATCCAAAAACACCCTTGGTGAGGGTCACAGCAGTGGTCGTAAAGAAGGAGACTCATTGTTGTGTCAAGGCTTTGCGATATCCTGCATTCTGAGGTGAGACCCTCTGGATACTGCAGACTTTCACTGGCCATGCTAGTCCCACTGTCCATTGGAGTTCAAGGCAATCCTGTCTCCAGTTCATTTGTTACTATTACTTCCTGCTGGGTAGCATGCCCACCATCAAGTCTTCATAGGCAGGTAAATGGTAATACCTCTGAGTCGAGAGAATGGTAAGGCCTTGACCTTCTGCAGCATTCCCAGGTAGGAAGCCCATCCAGCAGTCGGTTCCTATTATCTTTCCCCTTGGTCAGGGTGCACAGAGAGGCAAAGTTACAGAGATGCACAGTCAAACTTAGCCAGGGGCAGTTTGACCTCTAAGTGCCCCAACCTGTTCATAGTAATAATTTCTTCTATAACTTCTAAATTCTCCCCACAGCCCCGGCTGATGGCACAGTGGATAAGGCACTAGCTTGCAGACCCTAAGGTCGCTGGTTCAATTCCCAGCCAGAGCACACAACCAGGTTGCAAGCCAGGTCCATGGCTGGAGGCAGGTGAAAGGCAACCATACAGTGATGTCTCTCTCCCTCTCTGCCTCTCTTCCTTTCCCTCTCTCTAAAAATAATAAATAAAATCTTTAAAAAAATAAATATGTAAATTTTCCCCAATTCACATTTTGTTTGTCTTATATGATTTCATTTAACAAAGGTTGAATATCACATATCTTTCATTTTAATTTCTCAAATTTGTTTAATTCTGTTTTACCATCTACAGATATCTCCTAGCTTTATCATCTCCATAATATTAATATTTTTCACCCTAAATGTGTACACTTCAGTGATTGCTAATGTAAATAGCTATTTATTTACTTTTAAATATAATTACAAGACAGATTTTTTTGCAAGCATTGTCTCTTAAGTCTTTACATATTTCAATTCAGCTTGACATCAGAAAAAGAAAGAGGAAAGGGGAAGAGAGAAAAAGGAAGGAAGGAAAGAAGGAAGAGAGGGGAAGAGAGGGAAAAGGAAAAAGGGAAAAATGACCCAAAGATATGAACTCCAAAGGCCTTCAATAGCACACTAAAGGTGAGAAATGAAAAGTTGCAAATAGTGTAGCAAGTTCTGAAGCCCATTCATGGCAACAATGGATATTTTCATATTTACTTTTAACTTCAGGAAAGTTACAGCAAAAATAGCTTGAGGTTTGCAATCCATCCACTGATAGTACCTCAAATTTACTAATCTTGACAACTGAAAACAAAATTATAGGGTAGGAACAACCACATAAAGCAACCGTCATTTGTAATCGTAGGACAAAGGGAAGGCACGCGTGCCAGCTTTCTAAGAACTCCTTCTCAGCCAAGAGCACCAGGGCTAAATTGCAGCTGTTTCCCAACATGCTGCTGATGTGCAAGGACAGGCAGGACCGAGGCAGAAGCCCACCTTAGAAACACATTGGACACAAGCGTGAGTCTGCCTTGCAAAAACGTTCCCTTCCTTCTCCAGTGATTTTCAAAAGCAGCCTTCAGGTTTTACAATAGACCACGTGGTGATGGGAAGGAATGAGGGCTTAGCCATCTAGCAGGACTCTGATTTTGGTCCCTACAGGGCCATTTGCAAGTCTTATGGCCTTGAGTGGGTCCCCTAACCACTTTCAATCTCATTTTTCCCAGGGGTGCACTGTAAGAGACAGAAAAATCTTAGACTTGTTGGAAGATGAAATAAGTAAAACTATTTTCCTTTTCTGCCATGAGGAAGGGTAATGATGAATATCACTGCTTCTGCAAGTTGTCAGTTCTAAGTTTCATAAATGGGCCCATTTCAAGTTTGGGATTGAATAGGAAAGGGGTCCTATTAAACAAACACTCCTAACAGCAGTATTACCTGTGAGAAGTATTACCTAAAATAAACACAACCTTTTCTCTCACTTAAGAACATTCAGAAAGCAGTGACATGGAATTTAGTTTAGGTACATTAGTGTGGTATTAGGATAAGGAAGGGATCGAACATTTTCCACTGAATAACAACTCAGGTGGGTTTTCCACTTGGGTGTTCTATAAACAACTTTTGTTTAATTCTCTCCAACAATTCTTGGAAGCAGACATAATATTTGCTTTGGTGTAGATGAGAAATTGAGGCTCTGATAAATAAAGTAATTACCATTCACATAGAGCAGGTTCTTAAAAGATGTCATTTTGTTTGATGCTATTTCGTTATAACAATGATAAGATGTTGGAGGAACTTAATTCTCATTGATATCAATGAACCTATGGGAAAACTGGTTGGGTGACATGTTTTACTTAGTTACAGAAACTATCAATGACATCAAGCAAGGACTTACTTTGATTGCAAAAACTGGAATTTATATTTTAATCCTTTTCAGTTTTATGCTAAAATTTATGCAAATATCTTAAAGATTACCGGTGTCTTTTTATGAGGACACTAATCCTATTGAATCGGAGCTCCACCCTACAATCTCATTTAACTTTACCTTTGTGTAAGCCTTCTCTTCAAACACAGTTACATTGGGTTTTTAGGCCTTGGTCAAGTGAGTCTCAGGGGGCACAATCGGTCCAGTGATTCTTCAAGATAGAACTGTGCTTGTTCAGCACGTATCTTGCATGAATTTCCATAGTATACATTTGTTCTGAGACTGTCCTCTAATCTACTTTAGGTATGCTCCTTCCTTATTGCAATTCTGTGAGGTTCTAAACTCTATACCCAATCTCTCCATGTCACTTTTTGGGTTATTGTATCTCTTTAGATCAGACCTTTATTAATTCTCCCTCTGAGTGTTGGAAAAATACGCAAGAGGATCCCCAGCGGTCAGATATTATCTTCTCAAATGCATTTGTCTGACAACCACACTACAGACAGCCTGCTTCAGATTCTCTCACTCCCCATTTTTAAACCAATAATTTGCTGAACAAATAAAACCCAAACCCATTGTGCTGGCATTTACCCTCCCTTCCCAAGCTGCCTTTCTAACATCATCTCCTCCTGCTAGAAGCTCTGAAGATCCTCTGCTTGGTACTTGTTTGGCAAGATCTCATTTAATACTTACAATAAGGCTAGATATAGACGCAATTTTTGCTCTGATTTTACAGTTGAGGTAGCCAAGACATATGGAAGGTAAGTAACCAGCTAGGAATAGCTGTCAAGCCTGGAGCAGAACTTAAGCATTCCCATTTCAAGCCCCACTATGCTGATTTTAAGTAATCAGGAATAAAAGGTAACATGTTTCCTATCATTCTTGCTCCTGACACTCATTTTTCCCTAGGCATGTTCTTAGATTCTTGAGTCATTCCCTCAGGCTGTATTGGAGGACTTGCTGGGAGCAACCTTCTTTCTTTGTGCTACGTTCTGAAAAAAAGAAAGAAAAAATTCCACCCCAAAGTGAGTGATAATGATGCAGGTCTCTGGATATTATAGGCTGTTCTGCTGGAAGAGAGGTCGGCAGGAGCCAAAGTGGACAAAACAGGTGGAGGAGATTTGGAGTCCATGAACCAACCCTTCAGCAATGATGTGAAATCCCAGGTCAGACAGAACTTTGCTCCACTAGAAAAAGATTCCCCTTCAGACACCTGGAAAAGTTCTTCTAGCCGACTTCTCCTTAACAGGACTCCAGTCTTTGCCATGCCCTGCCTCTCTTACTTTGTGAATATTTCTTCAAGTTATGAATATGACTAAGAAAAATATTTCTCTTTTCTCTTAGGCAGTCATCTGCAATCAGATGTTCTTTTGTTCCTGCAATGTTCAATTTAGTTTATTAGTCCATTCATGTTATACTCATGAGGAGTGGAAGCACAGCTTTATAGGGTTATTTTTTTTTTTCTTTTGTTCCTCTATGACTCTAGAGTTCAACTCTATGGACACTGTCAAAATACTTGACCTAGAAAAAGAGTTAAGCAATCTACCATCCTGCTGGCTGGACCAGGGTGATAAATTGCACCAAACGTTCTTGTTTTACTTCTAGGACTTGGTGTTTCAAGTAGAAATTGGCTTCCTTCCCTTGCTCCTGGCATTTGAAATTAAAAAGAGGATGATGCAGCTCAAGGCGTATTAGTACTTCTTAAATGTATCTTCTAAACTACTTTATATAATCAAAGGCATGGAAGTGTTTTCCTATGCCAAACAAATTAAAGTGAAGCAGAGCTGTACAATAAGTGAAATTACAACTTGGAAATGCCGCAAAACAACTTGGAAATTTTGTTCTACCCAGTCATACACTCCATGTGGGTTTTTTTTTTTTTTTTTTTTTTTTAATTGTATCCAAAGTTTCCCTCAAATGCTAAATCTAATTTTAGAACAGTGCTTGCCTCAATATACTACCATTCTAAAGTGTCTACTATTTGTACATAGTTAATGGCTCTTTACTATGAAATCAGGAACTCAAATTAGTTACCCAAGGGCCAAACCCTACCTACTGGTCAAACCCAGTCTACAAGCACATTATGATTTGCCCACATGACTTTATTTTTAATGGAATAGCGTATAAATCTGGAAATATTATATAGATTTTGGATATCTAGTTTTTCTGTTTAAAAAAGAAATGAAGAGCCTAGTGTACTCAAGAAAATTCTTGCATTATGCATTTATCTACTCAACAAATAGTTCACAAGCACATGCTATTTTCCAGGCACCCTATTAGGAACTAGTCATTCATTGGTGGGGAAAAGTTACAAACAAACAAAAATGACCCTGTCATCACAGAGCTTCCATTCTCATGGGCACCTATCTAGACAGATTCCATGTAACATGGGTCATTTTTTTCTCCATTCCACTATGGTCTTTATTCCTTTAGCCTCCTTAGAATTTCATAATTTATAATACTTTTCTATATTCCTGTATTCTACCCTCTGAGGTTTAAACTCCATCTAGTGAGGTCTATGTAGTGAGTTTCTACAATACATTGAAGACTAGTAGTAGAGGGAAATGCAAGATAGCACGAAGAGCACAGATGCTGGAACTGGATGGCAAAAGTTCAAAAGTTGATCCCTAAATGCCTTATGCTCTTGGGTACATTGCTTAGTGTCTATACCTCAGTTTCCTTCCTGTTACATGGGATTGGTAATGGTTTCTACCTCATGAGGATTTAAAGAATTAGTACTTGAACATGCTAGAAAAGAGCCTGGCACATGGGGAGTGCTCCATGAAGATTTTTAAAAGTATAGTGAACTCTATTTTTTTTCCAGGTAAGGTCAAGATAAACAGAAACAACATAAAAAGCCAAACATCTCGCTGTAGAATTATTAACTGAACAAGTACCCTTCCTCAGAATCCTGACATATACACTCATGAAACACCCAGAAGGTTTTTAGATGTTTTTTAAATACATAATACATGATCTTCTCACCAGTAAACTCATAATGTTTGCGAACCATCCTTAATGATTAACTAGAGAATTTTGCTGTTATTTATAAAATTATTAACTGTTTTCATGACCCGATTTCCACTTGGGCTTTAAATACAGGCTTAAATTAAAAATATACTTCAACGCATTCCAGGTGGCATACATCACACTAAATGAGGCTATTTGCTTTTATAAATAAACAAACAAAACAAAATAAATAAAACCTCCTTTTTTCTTAGAAATATCATTTCTTCTCTATTTCTTACATAGTCCAAATCTTCATTTCAGATTCAACTCAACTAAAAAGCATTTACTACATTAGACACTCGACTAGGTGTCTTACACACACCATTCCAATTAAACATCATGGGATTTTTGGATGCAGTTATCACTATTTCTATTTTCTGATGAGAACATGAAGCCTCAGGGCAGTGAAGTGACATGCCCGAGTCTGCACAGCCTTTCATACCAATGTCAACCTCTGAAGCCTGATCCACTAACTCTAGACACTATGCCCAGCAAATCCTTACATAGCCGGTTTCTTCTCGCTCAGACCTCAACTCATCTGTCAGCTCCTAAGAGAGAACATCCTGACCTCTAGTCTGCTCCAAAATCTCTTAAGTCATCCCTTTAATACCCTATTTTATTTCTTTATAACCATTATCACCATCTGTATTTACTGTACACATCCATTTATACTGTTGCTCTATGTCTTTCCGCAGCTAGAAATCAATGTTCCGAAGACAGATAATACAATTATTTTATTCTTTGTTTTAATGTCCATGCCCAGAAAAGTGCCTGGCACATAGTTGGAGCCAAATGGCTCTGTGTGAATGATTGAGTGAATCCTTTAGAATCTGTATCCCTCCACTTGACCATTACCTTCAAAGCTATCTTACAGGGTGAGCTGTTTCTATCTTCATGTTCACCATAACTGGGCTACGGCACTGAGTGCCTACTTCCTATACCTGTCTCCTAGCTCTCTGAAACAAATCTCAGGTCCTGATTGGTGACATCTTAGATACTTTCACTGCCCATCTTGTGACCAGAATACGACACTTGGCACAGACCCCCTTATCTTACGGACTGAATCGGAAACCTACTTCTGACCCAGACTGACCAGCCCTCCCTCCTACTTGCTTCCTTCCCTCTTGCTTGGCAATGCTCATTGCACTTACTAGTACTAGGTCTGAAGAGCCTGTCCAGCCTTAGCCACTGTAGGATTCTGGAGTCACATCTGCCTTGCCAGTCATTTTAACAGTGACAGCAAGCAGGTCCACCTTTGTAGTTACTTGGCTGTCACTTGGCTGAACAGTAACAGTCATGACTTGGTAGAATGTCAGCGATGCATTTAAAAATCCAGTCAGCAGGGAATCATAAAAAATAAACATCATCTATTAAGCATCTTAACTTAAAAGATGTAAAAATTTATCTTTAATTTGTCAACCTTTTGATAGAGGGCCAAGGCCTTCTCTCTGCCTACGGGCCTGCTGATTGGCATTTCGTACGCCTCATTTTGCCTAAATCTCACCCATTAAGCAGCATCCATGATTTTTTCAGTTTCCACAAAGTGGAGCAAGAACTTAAAGAGCAATCTCTGAAGAGAATCCCTCTAAATTTTAATGATCTTTCCCAATCTTATACACTTGTCTCACTCACACCTAATTTAACAGCAATTACTTTTGAGCAAATCGCCTTCATCAACTCTTTGCAAAGCATTCAACTTCGTTTTCATAGACACAACATCTTTCTTTCTTCTCACACTAATATTTCACCAGTTTACATCATGTTTAATGAAACTAAGCAATTACAGTAACAGATGCAACTGGCTTACATCGAAACGGGGACAAATACACCTGGTTCTTGGAAAACATCCAGCCCCATGGAAAAGAGCAAAAGCCTGGATCTCCTAGTGAGCAGCGTACCCCTGGTGGGGAGAGCTCTATCCACCGTGCAAGTCAGAGGGCGTGGAGAGTGCTGGGCAGTACAGGCTGCTACAAATAAGAGAATTGTTATCAGAGGCAGGTGCCTATGAAAAGATTCCTCTCTTTTTGCCACAGCATCCAGAAATATCAGAGATGGCAAGAAGTCTTCAGACAGTTTATATAATCCCAGTTCCATCAACAATCTTCTCAGCAAAATCCTTGGCAGAAAATTACACCCATCGGAAGGGGCTTTGGGGAAGATCAAGAGCATCAATCACATGATTGAAACCCTTAGTTAAGAGAAGCCACTCTAGTTGAGGTTTGGGCCTTTCGCTGTCTCCTTCCTAATAGAAAAAGAAAATGTCGTGCATCTCTCGCAATGCCTGAGAAATATGGAGGGATGCATGACACTCTGTTTTAAAAAGAAGATGTAAGCAGTGACAAGGTGACACATAAGGAGGTTCTCCAGAGGAAAGAGAAGGCCCTATGTCCCCTGGCCATT
This sequence comes from Noctilio leporinus, assembly GCA_004026585.1. NCBI lineage: Eukaryota > Metazoa > Chordata > Mammalia > Chiroptera > Noctilionidae > Noctilio > Noctilio leporinus. The sequence goes on along the minus strand of PVIW01001435.1, from coordinate 243,798 downwards.
GCCCTGCAGGGGACAACAGGGCCACGGAACTGGCCTGCTGGTGAAGAGGAGAAAAAGGAACACTTGTGTATGACTCAGAGGAATAATTAATCATTTTGGCAATTACTCTAGTCTTAAATCAGCTTCCAGTTGAGTTCCCTGACACTGCCTTTCTTAATTTCCTGGGACCAGCAGTTCCCCTTCTCCTCTTCAGGCGGCCACCAACCACGGAAGCAAATTAAGGATATTTTCCAGGATAGCCCATTGGAGCAGATTTTATTCAAAGAAAATGACTACATTAATAGGTAACTGATTTTTCACTAATGACAGAAGACTCCTACTAAGAACCTGGTTTGGGTCCAGTAATATCACTGAATTTTATTTTATTTTACTTTTTTTTTGGTTATAAGTATTTTTCTCCTAAAAGTTCCAGGGGTAGATTTCTGTCCTTTTGCCCTTTGTATAGTGACTGAATGCAGGTATAAAAGGCAGCCAACATCTTCACTCATTCAGGGACTTCATTCAGTTATCAGGGAAGATTCCCGAAGCTTACGAGTTTCTGAGCACTGCAGAAAGAAGCGTTGGCAACATGCATACTACCTTCTGATTTTGAATCTGGTCATGTCTCCCTACAACCCTGCGTTTGGGAACAGGGGGTGGTAAGCATGTTAGTCTCCCCCAAAGGGGGCAACCATACCCAAGCTTGACGATACTGTCACATGGAGCCAAGGGTTCTGTCGTGGTGTCCCTTGGCCATGAGGATACAGCTGGCTCCTTCTGCCTATGCTCTCACACGCTCACTTCCTAGATACCACTCGGTGCTGCCTCCTCGTGCCTTCAGATGATTCCGGTCAGCGCCGGCCCTGTACTCAAGGCCTTGAATTGAAGCATCTACTACTGTGGCTGTGGGACATTATTTATTGTTGCTTTGTTTGTGTTTGCATATTTACGTGAAATAAGACTGCTGTTATCCCATTAGGCTGCAGGAAAGATTCTTTATCAGTCCGTGCCTTCATGTGGATGTTCCTCCAGCTCTGGGGTCTTTCTTTCCTTTGATTTATATTGAAACCATAGAAATAAAAAGGAACCCTCTTTAAGTTACTATCAGCAAACTTCACCCCTCTGTGTGGTATTAGATGCAATCAAGAGGTTTTCTAAATTGTATTTTGTAAATATGACAAGCACTTCACCATTCTGGCAAAACGGACCAAAACGCTGATAGTAGTTTACCCTCTGCTCAAGTTCTCAGCACGGGTTTGAATCCGGAGAGGCACCCATGGGCTGTCTAAGTGGTGTTGCTGGGTGCTTACATATTCAGTTGTCAACCCTTTTTCAAAGCACCTTTGTGAATGTAATATATTCTTATTTTTACGTCTAAAGGCAAGATGTACCTCAGTAAGGAGGAAGTCATGTGACACATGAAATAAAAAGGGTAACTGACCTAAAACTGGAAGTCCAGAGTTCAAACCATGGCTATGGGACAGTGCATGAGGAACTTGACCTGCTGCAGCTTTGGTTCCATGTACAAAATGAGTGAGTGCAAGTTCTCTCAAGTTATACTCAGCCCTAATATTTTACTTTGGCTTAAGGTCACATGAGCTCTCATCTGTTAAGTGAGAAAAATAATAGAACCTACCCTATAAGTTTTGGGAGATTAAATGAGAGAATGCCTATAAAATATTTAGCATAGTGTCTAACATACAGAGAGTGTGTGATAAAGGTGAATGGTTATCATTCATAAATGGGACGAGAAGTCAAAAGATTTAAAGCAAGATTTGACCTAGAAAGAAGACAATGGAAGTAAGAGTGGGATAAAGCAAGGGAAACATAAACAATTGCATCAAACAGAGTGAAAATGTGCACAGCAGCCTAATTAATCTACCCAGCTAATTTATCATATCATAACAGCTATTTTTGTAACCTTTACTATATGCCAAGCACTGTTTTTAGCACATTACATATATTAACCCACTTAATCTTCATAAAACCTTTATGAAATAAGTAGGAAATAGCAGGATTGCCATATCAACTCTGATTAAAGTCCACTCATAAGGTAGGAAGACTTCTGTGAGAATATTCTTCAACTATTATCCTCATTTTGACATGTAATTTGAAATCGGTATCTTGAAGGAAACAATCACATTGGAGTACAGACTGAAGAGATTGACATAAAGTTCACATAAACCACTGGATTATATTTTTTCTTTTTTTTCCTTTTCTTTTCTACAAGCAAACCCCTGCCTAATTAGTGTCTAAGAGGCAATTAGTCTTCTGCCAGTGGATACACTGGACAACAGACAGGACTGCAGCCGAATTTGGAGTTCAGATCAGACTAAGTTCTGTTCCTCAGAACCCGAAATACTTGCCAGTCTGGGCATTTTATGTAATCTGATGTAGCTGCCAGAGTTGCCCAGGACCCGATGCCAAGGCAAAGAGAAAGCTTTTAAAAGAGATTTGTTGAAATTCTGTCACAAGATCCTATAAACAATTCCTGTCTCCTTCCTGTATCCTGTTATAAATTGCAATCTATATTTTACCTACTGTACAAATATCATTATTCTTTTGTACAATATTCTCCACTTCTTTACTTGATTATTTTTGAATACTTCTGAGCTTACTATTATGTCTTATCTATTTTTTTGTGTTCACATGTTTGGGTTGGTGGCCTCTTCCCCTTTCAGGAATCAGATGACCTCTTTAGCCTTTGAGTCCCTTCCTCTTATGGCCCAGTGGCTCTAATCTCTACATGATCCTTTTTTAATAAGAGAAGAATGTGAATTGTTTATAGGTTGTTCTGTAAGCTTTTAACAAAAAACAAAAAACAATCACACACACACAAAAAAACCTACTTGACAATGTGGACATACATGACTTAATGATTGCACAGTCTTTCATCAATTTCTAAAAAGACCCTATCGTTTGAGGAGGTAAATCATAATTGTGTGACATTCCATTCTGTTAAGATATTAAGAATAATGATTCTACATTGCAGATATGAAAAGAGATAAATATATGGCAGGGAATGAAAAAATGATTCAGTTGCTTTTATGTATCTAGCTTTTCAGATTTTATCCTCTTTCCCAAGTGTTACAATACATTACTTTTTAAAATTCATTAGTATATTGGCTTCAAATTCAATGACAATTAGGATGTATCTTTCAGGATATTAAGACCTGGATGAAAAGTGAAACATCTCACCATCTAAGCAGTGCCAAACACGGAAATGGTTGGAAACAGCCCTGATGTTTGTTGTCATAGAAACAAAACAACCAGTGGACACTTGAATAGTTCCCTTTTTAATGGGATATTTGGCCATCCCAAGGACCCTCTTCAAATCACCTTTTCCTCTAGTGGGCCTTGAGCTGTGATTTCAGTCATCAATTATTTTTCAAGCCTCCCTCAGGAAGTCTGCAAAGCCAGAGTTCTCTTTGCATGAATAAGGGCAAACTTTGTAAGTCCTGTAAAACTCACTAGCTATTAGGTCTCTTTCGCTTTCTCATTCTCTCTCTCTCCCACTCTCTCATAGATACGCATATTCACATACACAGAACTCATCACATTTGTTTCTACCAAACCTTAACTACTTAAGGGAAATAGAAGTCATCATTATTAACTGCTTTCGTGATTTAGGATCCCACTGTAGTGAGGATCCCTTAAAGAACTCTGAGATAGATGCCAGGGGAGACCATCAGCCACTATGGTTTGAATGAGCCAGTCCACTTAATAGTTACATCCTGAAGCATCATAACCAGATCGAATGGGGTTTTTTGGTCACATAGGAGATGCCAACTGAAGTGGGAGAAGAACAGTCACTTTGCATTCGCTTGTCCACCCTAAAGACTCAGGCTCAGTGTTTCTGTGGAATCTCAAGCCTGTCACTGTGTGTGTGGGTAGCTTCTGCTTGTCCATCTCTCTCTGGTCATGCACCTTCAATGTTTTGGGTTAACCACTGTACCTCTCAGAGTGTGAGTTCTCTGTGGCCAGGGATTGTGTCTTGCCATCTTTCTAGTCCACAAAATTAGCACCACCTCAGTGAGTGCTTCTCTTTCCCCAAACTGACATACCTCCTGTATCAGTATCTTTCAGCAGCTGATGACAAATTGTGTGTATATGTGTTTCCGCATATTATACACATTTCGGCCCAGTCCCCAGTTTCATAAGGAGTGCCTCACTTCTCAGAGGTAAGAAGAATGTGCCTAAAATGGCTGGAAGAGTGGGAAAAATAAGGGAACAGTCAGTGCCATAACTAATGGACGTACTGAGAAAAGCTCTCACAGGGTAACAGACTAACAAGTCCTTTTCAGAATCCACAAGAAAAAGTTCTAATAGTGTCTTCTATCCACTCATTCAACAAATGATGTGAGGGCCTACTGCATGCTAAGAGAACCATGAGCAAATTAGAAGAGTACTACTATCTTGGGACAGAACATGGAATATGCAGAGAAAAAGTTAGAGTGCAAGTGAGCAGTGAGGGGGGCCTCGTCTGAGGTGCCCTGAGGAAGTGGTGTTAGCAGGGAGGATGGAAGACAGCAAGGAAAATGGTAACTATGCTCCATTGTCACAGGGAGAAAGGGGCAAGGCTGGGAGAGGTCAAGTGTGAACACGACAGGAGGGAGGGAGGAGAAAAAGAATGTATGAGAACTCTACTTTTAGAACCATAGTTACAACTCTGAACTTCTGTTCTTTGGCAGAAGGACATCTACAGCCAGAGGTGTTGGTTTTAAAAACACCTCAGGACAGAACTGGCCACATGGGAAGCACCCCCTCCCCCAACACACACAGTAAGTAAGGATTGCAGGTAGTCTGTTCTTAAAACTTTTCCAAACAATCATGTCAGCCAAAGTTTCCATTAAAGGTTGGGGACAAACTGAGCCTTTGGTGGGTGAGGGCCACTGAGGCATTATGCTATTAACTGACTTGAGCTTTTATTTCAATGCTTAAATTTGAAGAAGAAGAAGAAAAAAAAAAAGGATATTTTGAGGTGAAGTTCAAATCCCCCTGGCTTAGAAAGTAGCATGGAACAAGGACCATACTAGGAAAGAACAGACTCTGAAAAGAGAACACAGGGTGGCTTCTGTTGGTGTGGCTGGGATCCAGTTAGGGTCCCAACGTCCCCACCCAGCACAGGACGCTGTCTGCTTGGAAACAAAGCCAGGTTGGTGCTGACTTTAATGGCCTTTTCCGTTTCTCGCTCGACAAAGATGAAAGTTTATAGTGGTGCATTCCAATCTTATTAAACACCGAGGGGCCCCCATCAAAAATTTCAGGAAATGAGGGACATAGAATCTAACACAATACAAATTTTTTGTGTTTCATCTTCTGCGAAGGGGTGACTTAGGCCTTCACAAAGGGGATGAGGCAGCTTTAATAATCAGGGGGAAAAATGAAAGGAGAAGGGAGGAAAGGTGCCTCAGTTGTCTCGGCAGCTGATCAACAAAGGAGCAGTCGTGAGCTGTAACCTCTTGGAGCCGCAGTCTGGAACATGACACATGTCAGCCTATGATAAATGGTGCAGAGTGTGTGCAATTTCAAGCGCAATGCCCTTGAGATGCGCAGGACCCCGATCGAAAATGTTATTGTTAAATTAAACCTTAAAGGAAGGATTGGAAAGAGGGGTGGGGGCGGGGGGGGGCACACACACGTAAAGTAAGAAATGCACAATAGAAGGAAATCATAGGCAAGGTGAAAAAATAAAACTTTCTCTCTTTTACCTAACTGTGTGAAAAAGCATACCCTGAAAGCTATCCGACTTCCGTTGGTTTTTCCCTCATTTGGCATATCAAATTACTTTGATTGGCGTAGTAGCTAACTTATGCCCTCTGGTTGCATCATTCACTCCATCCTTTTTTCTCATCTTGGGCCATTCTGACAGGACTGGCTGCCCATTTTGTTTCTGCAATCTGTCCATGCCTGCACGCATGAGATGCGCGTGTGCGCGTGTGCTGTGTGTTTATCCAGCACAACAGGCTGGAAACCTCTCTCCCACCCATCATCTACCGACGTACCTCCAAAGCCTAAGCTAATTAATGCAACGCAGGAAACACTGGAAGGAATAATTCAAGACAAGAGGGGACAGGACGTTGGAGGAAGGGGGCATGATTCTGAAAACTGTTTGGCTATAAAGGCTCAAGGTCATCAGTGACATGAGTGGCATCAAGAAATAGCTAGAAAAACAACAATGGAAAATCAAAGAGGCTAAAATTGAGATAGCAAAACATTATTTCATGTAGAATAAAAAGTTTTAAAAATATACGTACAATAATTGCCTGAGCATGTTTATCACGTGACCCCAACTGTAATCACCACCCAGCATTCCCTTCATGGACTTAAGTATTGTCATTGGTCTAGAAGTGACCGAAGCAAAGGGATTGGCTGGTGCAAAGAGGCACATAATTGTGTCCTGGATGGAATGCACACTGAAGGGATTTATTTACTTTTCCCCTCCCCACAACACGTTTAGATGAAAGAAGATTTAATAGAGAGGAAAATCCCAAATCACAAAGCAAGGGCACCCAAGTCTTGTTTTGTGCATTTTGGCCACTGTCGCCTAGCATCTATGAACACTACGATCCTTTTTTGGTCTTTTGGAAAAGTCACCCAGGTTCCTTGTTATTAGAGAAAATAAACATCAGACAAAACAGGACTTTATCAAAACTATAAATAATTCAATGCAGATGGATTTAAAAAGCAAGCAGATTTTCAGACTGTGGAGCACGGAAGGGACTGGGTGAAAAGAGAAAACAGAAAAAAGAAATGAAATTATGAACTTGTTGAAGGAAATAAAGAGGCACAGAAAACTAACTGAAAAGAAGATAAAGAGGGAACGCCCCCAGAGTTCTGCGCAGCAGCCTGTTCACCCACGGCCATTGGCCAACGGTGCCCCGCCTCAGGGCTGCCGCGAGGGCAGGCTGTCGGCCACCGCAGCCGGAGGGGACAGGTCTCTCGTTTTGTGTAGCTGACTAGGAAATCCAGTAAGATTGTCTCTGGCTCACAACTGTGGTTAGAACCCAGGGGTCTGTCTTGTTCCAGTCCTTTTCTACCACGTGGCACCAGACATGGTGTAAACCTGCACATAGCACCTCAGCTAAACAGAAAACCCAGCTTACCCTGGACCCAGCACCAATTCATCAAGCACTCAAGCATCACCGATACTGTAACCCCTTCGCTCTCCCAAAACGCTTCAGAAAATGGCAGAAGGCTTCAATTGCTGCCACATTAGTTGATGTCTCAAACTTATTGCATTGGTGGGCTCCTCCATGCCTCCCTTGCACTAGTCCTTGCAGAAATATAAAGCTACTGAAGGTTCTTTATTGATTTGTTAAAGCTTCACTTTGAGTTAGGTTTGCCAGGTAATAGCAGTAGAGAATTTTTTTTCTAGGCAGCGTTAGTAAGCCTCCAGTGAAAGTCATGAAGTAAATGCAAACTAGTTTGCAAGATATGCAGAATGAGTTTTTAATGAGCCAACAAACACTTTCCACACATTACTGCAGGGTTATTCCTTGGTAGCTTCTGGAGACAAAAAATGAAAAATCACACCGAGAGGCTGCCCTGGGCCACACGGCTGTGGCCAGTGAGTATAATCAAGTGTTGAGCTTGAATCCTGCATACCCTCCCCTGTTTATGATGGGTGCTCGTGAAAAAGAAGGGATCGCTCTGAGTTGGCAGCTGAGCCAAGAGGTGCCTACAGCCACTAACTACTATAGCGCCATTTTCTCTCCCTTGGAAAACCATGGTTCCTGTAAAACACTGTGAGATGCAATCAACAATATTCGATAGTCACTTTTATATCTTTAGGTGGCAAAATAAACCTTTAACCCTATCAGAGTAATCATGTCGTTGTACCTTATTTCATTTACTTTTCCAGTACCATAAGGGTAAGCTGCCTAAACACTGTTGCTACAAAAACAGTAGAATACATATCATCATTCCTACTCCTATGGCATATGTGCCCCATCCTCCGGCTGGGAGCAACACAGATCCTACATCTGAAATCTCAAGCCTTTCAGGAAAGCAAGTGCCTTGGGAGCGCACCCTTTTGTCAGTAAATGACTAGGGTAATTGCTACTAGAATGCTTTTCAATTACATATTTGCAATCAAGCTCCAATTTCAAATTACCCCAACAAGCGGTCCTACCTTACAACAACTGAGATAGCCTGGTATTATTGACATGTGTACACACTGTTTAGGAAAAAAAAAAAAATCTATCATTTAGCTCCAGTCCTGCCTTGCGCATTGTTGACATTGCTGCCTAAGTCGAAGCCAATCCAAATTCTACCCACATAAATCTTGAGTCCCATAAAACCTTTCTGTCTTGGTTTAATGGGAACTTAGCCCACCAAGTAGAAGAATCAGCTCTAGCTGATGAGAAAGCTCTTCAGAATGGCCTTCTCACTGGGAATGCAGGTTTCAAGCTCAACACCTGATTATTATTCTTACTTCCTATAAGTTAATGCCCTGCTCATGAATTGCTCATAAGAACCTTCATTCTATAATTTTTACTATTTTATCTCCCAGTAAAATCCATGACCAACTTTATCCTCTGGTCATGGTGAACTTCTAACTGTACAATCACTGTGATCTGTCTAGTCCCTGTTTTGTAGCACAGGTTGTTCTTTCCGGACCAGCCCTGCCCTTCTACTCCAAAGGAACCAGAAGAAGTTTATCTATAAGAACTTTCAAGATGTTGACCCTTTTGAGTTAGGCCTGTCTGCCTTCCCTTCTCATTCCCTCTCTCCCACGGTACTTAATTGAGCATCTCCTATGGTCCAGGTGTAGTGCTGGGTATTGGCTATGCTGTTAGCAGAAAGGTATTTTTTCACTTGAAAACTGTCCTCACTTTGCTTCCCTCTTCCTTCCAAAATACCATTGTATTTGGATCACAAAACATCACATTAACGTTACTTATGTCTATACTCACAGGCCGCAGTGGGCACTGCATGGCCCACATCACACTTGATTCAACACCAGAGCTTCTGTACCTGGTACCTCAATAAAGTTTAATTGAATTAATCTTTAATGTCAAGATAGAGAAGGGAAGCCTCTCTTGAGTTAATAATAAAGAAGGTAACTTGTAAGCAAGATGATAAGAACAAGGTTGGGACACTGATTGTTCCAGGTTGCCTCCCCAGGATCCAGGTGGGTCTGCAATGGAGAGGACAGGTCCCCAACACAGAGAAGGGGTCCAGCTGTTTGGGCTCCTTTTTAGAAACTCTGCTCACCCCTATCACTCTGCTCCATTGATAATGGCCTCCCCCTTATTAGTGCTGACTTTCAACTAGTGTCAGCTTTCCAAAAATAATATTTTCAGGAAGCTTTATTCAAATTCCAAACTGACTTGCCACTGAGATGAAAAATGTCCAGAGAGACTCCAACCACCCTCAAAGGAGATTAGTGGATAATGGTAAGCAAGCAAATAATACACAGCTTTGACTCTTGCTATTAAATAATTAATGGTAGGGCTTTTTCCCTTTCTTATTGGAAATATAAAGCTGATGTCGGTTTATTTGTTTGATTCTATATGCTAATTTTATAAAGTCTGGATATGATGGTGTAAAATGATAGTCCCATTTAGACAAAAGAATTTCCATCTAGATTGGATCAACAAAGAAACGTAAGCTTATTTTGATTAAAGAAACAACTGAGAAATTCTTTTTCAATTAGGGTGGATAATGACTGTTAAAAATTCAAGGGAAATTCATGTGAGGATTCACATGAAGGATAAAAAGAAAAGAAAAAGTGTGTATTAAATATGTACATATACATAAACACACATACACATAAACACAAACATATACACTAATTAATATATATCCAAGCCACAATAAAGTATGAGTGCTTTCGTCAAATTGCATTTAAAAATTTTAAGAGGATACAGTTAAGCTTCTGTTCAGTCATGACATAACATTTTAGTTTCCTAAAGCTGGAATTTTACCTGTTTTACCATATGAGCGGTTTTAAGCACATGGTAGAATTTAGAGGAAGGCACAGAGATCTCCCACATATCGCCTGCCCCTACCCATTTATAGCCCCCCAATTATCAACACCTCCACCTGAGCAGTGCATTCGTTAGTATGTATGAACCTACAACAACACATCATCATCACTCAAAGCCATTTGGTCTTTAAGATCTCCTGAAGTTTCCATAGAGACAAAGGAGGAAAAAGTCAATTTGGCCCTGGCTGGTGTGGCTCAGTGGACTGTGTGCCGGCCTGCAAACTGAAAGGTCACTGGTTTGATTCTCAGTCAGTGCACATGTCTGGTATTCATGCCAGGTGCCCACATGGGGATATGCAAGAGACAACCGATCCATGTATTTTTACACACATTGAGGTTTTTCTCCCTCTCTCCCCCTCTCCTCCTCTTTCTAAAAGTAAATAAATGAAATCTTTGAAAAAAAAAGAAAGAAAAGAAAAAGTTAATTTGGTCTATGGTCTGAAACAGTGCCTGGTACCTAGTAGGTTCTCAATCAACATCTCAATGAGTATCTTCCCTGAAAGTATAGATTTTCTAGTGGTATGTTGTCTTCCATTTCCCCAGCCCAGTGTGGAAAGGCACATGTGAGAGTTCCGACACCACATGTGCTGATAGTATTCACAGAATCTCCTATCCAGCTTTCCTTTTAACCTTCTATGAATAAATGCAGGCTGAAGAATGACACAGACTTTATCTACTTCCTTTTATGGATTATTATTAATAGACTATTAAGAAAGTGTTTTCAACATTACCTTTCCCGGAGAGTCGGGGCAGATACTTATCCAACCATAAAAAAGTAAGGGTCAGAATATGGGAGCTGAGTTGGTGGCTTCAGCCTATCAAACAAATCTGTATGATATGATTTCTTAAGATACAGCTCTGTATTACGTACGAGCAATTGTCGTTTGAAAGCAATAGAATTCAGAACCAGATCTTCTACACTGTCCTTCATAGCCCAGAGGAAATGGTTGAAAGCATGTACTTTCATAGAATCATTATTTTTTTAAAATATCGATGTATAAAGTGGAATACTAGGACTGTCTGTATTTTTGTACTAAAGGAAAATGAACTCCAGGCTCAGGGTTTATTTAAATTTTCTAGAGACTTTTTGCTATTTGTAGAAGTAATAAAATTCTTAAGAGTTGGTATAAAGGGTGTAATGTAGTCAAAGGCAGATGATCTTGGAAGGGGGAAGAAAAGGCTGGATTTCAATCTGCTGTGAAATCCCTTCCTTCTGGGAAATACAGAAGTAGGGCTGTAAACCAGCATTTTCTTCGTCATTAGATAAAGTAAGTTACCATCTGGTGAGATTGTCAAGTGGGTCAAGAATGAAAATACCTCCAAGAATGTCTGGCACAGGTTTACTTCACCACCCTTTGCATTAGAAGAAAGAAATCACTTAAATAAAAGTCTTTTTGAACAATCTGGATAGATGAATAGGGTGACTCTTGGTCACTCTAACAAACATTAAGTAGAAGGAGAATTGAGAGAATTAGACAGAAATCTATAGATTATCAAGTGTTTCTTGAGACTTAATTTAACTAAAAAAGGGAGCCACTTATTTTAATTAAACATTAACGTTGTACATAACCCCACATCATACAAAATAAATGGGGTGGAGCTGCTGTGAAGGACGGCAGACTCTGGGCTTCCTCAAGCAGCTCTTGACCTGTCCATCTACCCAGGAACCTCCTCAGGGCCCTTCAGGCACTGAGAACCGCTGTATGTCTCCTACTCACATGATATAATTCCTTGTCTCTTCCGCACACCAATAAATTTTGATAGTAGATGAATAATTCCAGTGGACTTCAGTGATATGCCCAATGTCATGTAGCTAATGAGCAGCAGAAGAGAAAGTAAACTCAGTTTCTCTAACTACCAACTGGCTCCTCTTTCAACCATGGCATGCCATGTCAGGGTAGGCTAAGGTTTGCTGCTATAAGAACAACACATTTCTGAAATGTGTTTAAATTCATGATTTATTTCTCACTAACAAGACATCTTTAGATTAGGGAGGGGCTCTTCCCTACAAAATCCTGGATCAGAGACTCAGGCTGATGGGGGTTGAGAGCCTCCTGTTATTACAGAAAAAGAAGAGTTGGCTGATGCTTTTACACACAGAAAACATGCATCTCTCCTCCCACACCACTGGTCAAAGCAAGTCAATGGACACTTCTAAGTATAAGCAGATGGGGAAGAACAATCCGGGAAGGAGAAGGGAAAAAGAATAGGAGACTCTTTGGCCACAGTTACTGATTATTTGTATCTTTTCATTTTATATTCTAAAATTGGCTTAGAATCAATTACATCGACACTTCATATTACAGTATTAGAATATAAAAATAATTTAAGCAAAGTTGCAGCATGATGAGTATAGAGTTACATATGAATCTTATTATCATAATAGCCATATCTGATGTTTAAGTCCACTGGAAAGTATCTGTAGACCCCAAAGTGTTGGGTCCCAGAAGAACATATAACAGATGCTCAGGATGGGAAAAACAGAGGCAACTTTTTGTTTTAAATCTGTGCATTATTGTGACTTTTATGCAGTGTTATCAGTAAAGTTGCTTTAGCTGTAAGGAAAAGAGGCTGATTCTATCTAACCTACAGGAAGGGAGTTTATAGAAAGGTGGTGAGGAATTCAAGAGAAGGCTAGAGAGGCAAGCAGACTTAAGATGTGGCTGCTGTTATGAGAAGATGAATGCACTGTTGGAGCGCAAGGCAGAAGGCAGCAATCACGCTGGAGGGTTGAAGTTCCCACAGGATGATCAGGATGCAATGAAACTCAATGTTTTTCCATCTCTTTTTTCCTCTACTCAAGATTCACAATCTAGGAAAAGAGCTTCCAGTTATTCTAATCATGCCCTTGGCTAAGGCAAGACTATTTCCATAGAGGAACAGGAGGAAATAAAGGAGTTCTTAAGAAATGATATTAGGAAGACAAAAAAATAAATAAAAACAATAAATATTCACCACACAAAGCTAGGAAAAAATGTACCAGTGCCTCCAGAGACATGCCTGTTTTCCTTCGAAATGGGCTCATCTCCCTCCCACCAGCAGGCATCCAGTCCTTGGCTGGATTACATTTTATCTCGGCCTTTGGCCCCATTTCTATCATTTCATTTCAAAAGCAGCCCTTCTAGCTTCATCATCTATTTTTCTTCTCTTCCCTACTGCAAACCTCCAAAGTTTTTATACTTATAGTCACATGATCCCAGTATCCAGAAAAAGGGTAAAATATGGACTCAAAGTTCTTTAGAAGGATTCACCTGAGCTATGCTTTATTATTAGAGAAGATTTTTGTCATTATTATTTGTTTTTACTCAGCCAAATAAGACTCTACAACAGAGTTTCTCTAAAACAGACCTCTTTATGAAATCAAAAGAAAAATAATCTCTTACTACAGAGCATTTTCTACTTACTAAGATTTATTCTAATTTATTTATCCTATAGCAGAAGAGTCCTAGACATTTTGGAATTTTGGCATGTCCGTATGTCAAACCACTTATGCTGATTTTTCCATTATAATGTATATAATGGAAATATGCATATAATACATTTCCATATGACACATATGCCTATGTAAGAAATTTACTTGAATACAAACTCTCCCCCAGAAGTTTCCCATAAAGTAGTTCAAGTTTTACCTTCAGGGTAAAAACCTTTTATGCTTTTAGGGTGGTCTCTCCCATAATCAAAGGCTAATAACAAGTAAAAGTTTTAGAAATATTATTTTGTAATGAAAGAATCAAAATGGATATGATGATTTATGAAAATACTTAATTTTATAAATTTGGAGGTGATTTTCAAATTCCTCTCCTAAATCTCAATCATCAACATAATCTTAGCCTACTTACTTGAGGCATTGTTATGAAAGACTTAGAAAAGGTGTGAGGAATCAATATCTAAAATTCTCTGGGATAGTCTTTAAAAATTAAGGTTAGATATTTACCAAAACCAATGATCCTAAATGTTACAGCAAATAAAATTTCACCTATTATGTTTTTGCCTCCTTACCTATCTGTATGGTTTTCTTTTCTTTTCATCAACAATAAAAAATTTAGCTGTCCTTAATAATGTTCACCAAAAAAAAAAAAAAAAAAAAAAAAAAACTTCCCTTCTGCCAACAGTTTCTTCTAAGTCAGAGAACCTCTATTGTCTTTCCTCTGGTAATAAATGATAATAATTAAAGGCAAATACACAATAATTAGTCACACTAGGCTTATCCATCTGGTGTACCTGCATTCTCTCGCTGTGTTTGAAACAGACGACAGGCAGCATATTGCAGCACATCCTGCTAATGGGTCTACGTGGAAAATGGGAGGTAAAGAGGTCACTGAATAAAAGGTCAGTGACAGAGAACAAGCTCATCCCACTTTTTTTTTTTTTTAAAGCAGTCAGTGACCACTTTAGATGTATCCTCCAAAAACATACATACTTCCACAAGATAGCAGTAACCCACAGAAGTTCCCCAGGCCTGGACGGACTGTAGATGCTACTAATTTCACTGTGAAAGTTGCAATTGCTGTGAACATCATGATAGCTACTATTTATTGCTTCCCAATATCTACAAGGTACTGTGTTCCATTTAAATATTATTTTCTTCTACTTCTAAAAATCTTGCCAGGTAGGTATTCACATCATTCCCCAATTTATTGATGAGAAACTGAGAGAGAGTAAGAAACTTTTTCTGCAAGACTTTTATCAATGCTGAGCCAACGTTTAAAGAAAAGATAAGGCATTTTTAGAAGCCTTAACAACGTATTATTGTAGCTACTTGTCAATTATCCTAGTTTAAGGTTGACTTTAAAATAACTTAAGTCCTGGCTGGTGGCTCAGTGGATAGGTGCTGGCCTGCAAACCCAATGGTCACTGGTTCAATTCCCAGCCAGGGCACATAACCAGGTTGGAAACCAGGTCTCCAGCCAGGTCCGTAGCTGGAGGCAGGTGAAAGGCAACCATACATTGATGTCTCTCTCCCTTTCTTCCTCCCCACTTGCCCTTCTCTCTAAAAATAATGAATAAAATATTTTAAAAATAAAATAAAATAAAAACTTAAAATATTTGGGGACAAGTTTTTACCTGTTATAATAGACATTCAGAGCTTAAGTTAGTATGGCTACCAATCCATTCTAAGGATACAATGCCAAAAAATAAACTAAGCATTATATATGAGAAAGACATCCCTTGAATAACAGCATTAAACATGCATTACAAATTAATTCTTTCCCCACAAATCCCAAATCCAAAAGATCATCCTTCATGGGGGCTACTGTGCCTGCTGTGCATTCTTCAAGGAACAGCAACAATATTACCCAATATGGCAGCTTTCCTATAAATTGAGAAAGACTTATGATATCTTATTAACCCACCTAGCAGATTCTATACTTAGTTTGTGTAATGTGAAGCTTTATTCATGTTAAGGATTGAAATGGTCTCAATATACTCAGTCATGTATACTAGATGGTTTGTCACTTGTCACTGCTTCTGTTCCTCCTCTCTAAATCGGTCATTAACTTTCCACAAGTAAAAAATGGAAATTTCTATTGTCTTATTTCTTCCGAAGGAAAATATTAGGCACTTCTAGATTATTAAAGATAATCATCTCATGCTGCCATTGTTTTTCAGGAAAGATATTCTTTCTCCATTGTTGTTGGGAGATCTATCCATTGTCAGACACCCATGAAGTGGGAAGGAAATATAAAAGTATGGTGAAAAATAAGGCTTTCAGAGTAGAAAGAATTCGTAGTGCATGTTTAAAATAGGTGGAATGAGAAATGATACCTGCAGTTGCTCAATGTAAAAGGGAATTATGAGAAAAACAAGATCAGGGTTTTGCAATCAGTGTAAATTGCTACTCGCTAAACATTTTGGAGTCTCAGCTTGTCTTTTGCAGCACAGGGTTCTACAAACGCAGCAGCACCTGTTGCTGACTGTGCAGTCACAGCCCCACCAAGCAATCAGGCATTCCCATCTGTGGCAAAATTTCCCAGTTTTTCTTGTGAAGATCAGATCCTTCATTGCTAATGAGCTAACGGGAGGCATGCAGTGCCATCTTCGATTCTACGGTTGTGATCTAAAGTATGGGAATGGCCAATTAAAATCAACTGAAGTTTTCCCCAACACCCAAAGCTGATATTCCTTTTCCAAACTCCCCTACTTTACACAGATTTTCAAGATTTTATTCAAATCAGGACATTTGGCATAAACAGGGGGACTACACGTCTATGTCTATCTAGTCATTAGAGGGCAGAAGCCACCCAGATCTGATGTCAGAATGTTATCCTGGTCTCCTTGCTCCCTCTTAATTCCACATCCAATTTGATAGATGACACTGCAAATTCTCTGGCTTTCAGGAGTATTCAATCTATTCTCTCCTCACCTGTTTCATCCCTACCACCATTGTCTTAGGAATGATGTTATTTCTCATGGATTTTTTTCAACAGCCTTTAATTAATCTTTTCTACCCTCCCACAACCACCATTTTATGTTATTCTTTTCGTTATCACCAAGAGTTCCCCGAAACAGGTAGAATCACAACTGTACATTGATGAAATAGATCAGACTCCCAATATGACTTTGGAGACTCCCTCTGACCCAACAGCAGCCCCTACTCCATCTTTACCCTCAGACCTTCTTTGCTCTGAATCCCCATTCCTTTTTCAATGAACTTCCCTTCATTGTGCCTGTCCTTATCTTCTATTCCTCCCCACCATGACCCTGTTGTATTAAGGCCTTGCTTCCTCTTTGGGGAAACTCCTCTTCACCTTTCCAGAGGAGAAGTGGGAATAGATGACATTTTACATGTCAAATGCAACCGTGTCAGGTGGTGTGGATCCTGAGCCTCTGTGCTCAGCAGGCTTCATGGTACTGTCTCTGGGATTGGTAAGAACAGTTGACTAGCCATGTGTACCAAGGGGAAGACAGGAGAAGGGTTGGCCCAGTTTGAATGTTACTCCCTTCATGAAACCTTCTCCAAATTCCCCCAAAACTATTCACCAACTCACTCCTTTTTGTTCCTGTAGCACTTTGAAATTCTCTCATCTCACCATGTACAGTCAGTATAATTAATTTATTATAGCTCTGTTCTCTACATTAGGCTGAACTTTGCTGGGGCCTATGTTAGACATCAAACACTTACTAAGTAGTTAAGTGAATGGCTGGTTATTTGTTTTTCTCTGATCCCACTTTAATGTGATTCTTAAGTCTGACAAACTACTACAGCCTTCTCACACTTATAGGCCAAACCCAGCTGACGACCCATTTGTGTGAAGTATAACTGAAACAGCCACACCCAATCATTTATTTAGTATCTATGATGGCTTTCATGCTACAACAGCAAACAGAGCTGAGTGGTCATGACAGACACCCTGTAGCCAACAAAACATAAAATTGTCACTCTCCGACCATTTACAATCAAGGTCTGCTGACCCCAGTCCCAGAGCTTAAGAATAAAGGCTGAGACACCACATGGTATATACATTGGTTCTGTAACATCACCTTGGGAACTTCTGCTCCGTGGCCTATAAAGTGCTCATCCCAAGTGAGGAACCTCCAAGGTCAAAGTTACTTCCTGAATTTCAATGAGTTCCATATTCGTAAATGATTTTTTTTCACTTCTATAAATCTTGCCAAAAGGATACTTCACTGATCTTGAAAATAACTCTGATCATTAGTATCGTATTTTATGGCTCTTGTGAGAATGATCTGGGATCTTTGGCTGTGTACAACACTGATATCTGAACCCATTCCAGGCCTTTGCCTTGTATCCATTTATTAATATAATCATGCTTAATGAAGAGCAGGAACTATTTCTCGCGTAATCATATCCTTTGTTTTCCTTCTTCTGTCCAAAAATGTCTCAGCTCCTGGCATCATTCGGCTGCCACTCAAGTGATACAACTGCTGCCTATATGTTAGATGAAAATTTGCTCTAACAGCCAAGCTGTTGCGGAGTTTGATCATCTTGCTCCAATCCTGACTCCTGCAATGAATGACTGGCTGATAATCTTGGGGAGCCCAGGCATTTTTCTAACCCTCAGTAGCCTCCTCTGTAAAAAAAGGAGATGCGTTGTTGTAAAAAAAAAAAAAAAAAAAAAAAAAGGTACAATGTTCTATGAGAAGGCACATGGCAGAGTCCTTGTCATAAGCACACCGTTTGCTTTGTCTGTTTTGCTTTCATTATTCATGCCAGTTCACAGTGCCAGTTTCTCATGAGGAATTGGGTCTTTCAATGTAAGTGTAACAAACTCTAGGTGTCAAGATCATGCCTATGACTTCTTCTTTTTAATTTTTAAGAAGTGTTGCTGTATTACAGTTGTCCCAGTTGTCCCCTACTGCTCCCCACTGCCCCGCCAACCTCATCACATCCCCCATAGTCAATCCCCACATGCTGTCCATGTCCATGGGTCATTTATACTAGCTCCTTGACTAAACCCTTCCCTTTCTCCCCTTCCAACCTCCCCATTGTCACTGTCAGTCTTTTCCTCGTTTCCATGCCTTTGGTTCTATTTTGCTCATTTGTTTGTTTTGTTCATTAGTCTCTTGTATTAGGTGAGATCATATCATATTTGTTTTTCACCACCTGGCTTATTTCACTAAGCATAATACTCTCTCCACTTTCATCCATGCTGTTGCAAAAGGTAGAAGTTCCTCCTTTTTATTCTGCTGTATAGCATTCCATTGTGTAAATGTACCACAGTTTTTGATCCATTCATCCCAAACATGGCCAAAGGACCTAAACAGACACTTCTCCAAGGAGGGCATAAGAGGGTCCATAAACATAAGAAAGAATGCTCAACATCACTAGCCATCAAAAAGATGCAAATTAAAACCACAATGAGATACATCTCACACCTGTCAGAATGGCCATCATCAATAAATCAAAAAACAACAGGGTGGGTGGGTGGGGGGACAGAGGGGAGCAAAAAGGGGATGGATGTAATACAACAACAATAAAATTAAAAAAAAAAAAAAACAAGTGCCGGTGAGGATGTGGAGAAAAGGGAACCCTGGTGCACTGTTGGTAGGAATACAGACTGGTGTAGCCACTGTGGAAAACAATATGAAATTTCCTCAAAAAACTATATATATATAAATGAAACTACCTATGGTTTTTGATGTCAAGAAACTGAGGTTTACAGAAGCATGAGGGGTGCAGGTCATATTTTGGGGGCTCTAATCTGCACCGACAAGTCAGACTAGCATCAGAGCAGCAGATACCTTAAAAAGTAAAACATTTTTCATGATAACTTAACTGTCGAGTCTCTGAAGATTTTTCTAGATCTTCAGGTGGAAGAAAATTACTCCCTCCTTCTATAGCCAAGAGTGTCTTACTTTTAAGTTATGGGCCAGTCTAACTGATTGGGGTCCATCTCCTTGATGTACATAGACTTTGTTATGGCCCAAGGCCCCTAGGAACTAAAATAGCTGTATGAACTTGCTTTAAAAGTTTTGATTCTAAGTTGATTGGCCCAGAATCAGAAAAAGAGGCCAGAAAAAGAACAAATGTATTTTTTTACCCCCATGAGTATTATTTTTCTGAATTGATCCTGGAAACCACAGAAAAACATGTTTTGATTATATTTACAAATGTATCTAATCATCCTGGAATGTGGGGCTACATTTTATCTTTGGAAAGGGACACCAATCATATGCCTCTGGGCACGAAGTTTGCCAGCCCTCAGGGACTTTCTCTGTGGGACATCAGGCACATAGGGGCAGCCAGGGCAAAGATGTCTCATTTCTGCGTAGCACATGGTACCCTGACACACATGGATCCTCCCTTAGGGGGTCTCAATGCACAGTGGGGTCTAGTGACATTTGTCTCCTTAACAGCAAACATTTATTGGAAGCCTGGACAATTGCAACCACCTACCAACTGCTGTCACTGCTGAGAGTCTGCCTCCACTCACTTCATCCATCTTACTCTGCTACCCGAGCCATCTATCTAAAACACAAATCTGATCATGTCACTTCCCCTCTTAAAAACCATCAGTGCCTCCCCATTGCTCAAAGGATAATGGTTTAAACCCTTTAGGAAGACTCACTAATGTTCCTGATTTCACCCAGCAGGTATCCCTGACAAATCCATGATTTTCTTTAAGAACTCAAACTCAACTATTTGCCCTCATCCCTTCTTTGGAACCATATCCCAATGGGTACATGCATTTTGTTCTAAAATATTTTACATGTCATAAAATAACTGTGACCATAACTGCTAATCTCTGCTCTTCTATTTTATACATCGTGAGTGCAGAGACTACACCCAACTTTTTGTATTGTAGTCATCTGACACCACAATCGCCAAATTGAAGCTCTGTGGAAATGTTGACTGAATGGAATACACGACTTGGTACTCACAGAGATACCTAACTGCATCTCCCTCTCAGAACCCTTGTATTATACTTTAGCGACCAGTCTCTGCTAATCGACTTTCCAGTCCCTGAGGGCAGCAATACTGTGTCTATCTCATCTTCCACCGCCTTAAGCTTCTGTATATTTCTGACATGTGGGAAAAGCTCAATACTGGTTTATTGAAAAGAAGATTAAGTTTGTTCAATGTTAAAAAGGAAACAGACCTGGAGTCGATTCCCAGGTTAACTTTTTGCTACTTGGATACACAAGACCCTGATATAAGTAGACAAAATCCTAATATCTGTTTAAAAAGTGCTAAGATTTAAGAAGGGGGCATAAAAGTGAAGCATGACTGTAGGAGAGGAGGACGTGATGACTTTTAGTTGCCAAGATCTATTTATTTCAGCAAGTAAATAAACTGAGCACCTAGTGAATGCATGGAACATGCTAACTCAGGGAGGAGGAAGAGAAATGAGCCTTCTTCCCAGGTTTCAAAAGCTCCGGGCTACAACAGACCACGGGCATTCCATGGGGCAAGGACGTGATGGGGCAGCACTGAGCAGAGGGCAGCAGGACACGGCTCCTAAAGCTCCAGGGACTGGGAGAAAGCCGGGGCCTGCGAGGGGCTGGGCTTGCGGGGATGGCCAGGCACTGGAACCACGCTGTGAAAGGTGGGCCAGCTCCCCAGCACTAGCAGGAATCCAGGAGGAACAGATGGGAAAGATGACTAGCCTTGGAGTTCCTTCACCAGTCTCGGTAAGCAGTTCTAGGACAGTTACTATTTCTCTTACTGCTCCCCCTGGACCCAAGGCAGTCACCCAAATCATGGACAGTGAGGGCTCTGAGAGAGAACCAGGAAAGGCAAAGTCTGAAGGAGAACACAAAGGAAGGCCAGGTGAAACCTACAATACTGGGAAAGCCACTGCAAGCCTAGAACTGCTGACACAGGCGTGGAAGAGACAGGCGGTTGCATCTTCCCCTTGGAGCAGTTTCCACTTGGTGTTGCTGTTCGCTTGAAACAGATGATTAATCTACAGGCTTTGGCCTTTTAGATTTTTTAAAAGACATCAAAACTTAAATGACACAGGAATTTAGGGGACTTACACTCTTCCTTATAAACGCCCCATTTCTGAAAACATCTGTGTGTGTCCCCAAGCAGAGCTATTTATTCCCACTATATTTGCACAAAGATGAGCACATAGTAAGTGGGCTCCTGATAATATCTTAAAAATAAATTCAGTTGATTAATTTTATATGTTGTTCCCATTATGTGTTTGGCACTGGGAGTACAGAAAAATTGAGTTACATTGGCCATTGCTCTTTAAAGAAACAAAAATCTGGTGGGAAAGGAACTTGGGAGAAAGTTAAATGAGAACAGTGAGCATAGCTACAAATTGGTATGGGAATTCTAAAGAAGGAAAAAGACACACTTTTAAGGTAATTAGGAAGAACTTAAAAGGTAGCGTTTGAAGATCCTTGGTTTTCCTTATCTCAGTGTAGGATTAATCATTTCTTACTCACCAACTTAGAAAATGCTTTAATGAAGCATAAAAATGAACCCTTTTTCACAACAATGTATTCCACAACTTAAAATGGAAGTTAAAATGAGAAAGGATAAGAAAGAGGATGACAAGACAGAAAGAAGAGACAACTCGCCCAAAGATTTATTCTTTGACAGACCACCATTCTTTATCATGTTATCAAGATTTCTAATAGCAGCTATTGTTGTCCAAAGCCCTGACACCATGACCCATTTATACTGTGTATTTAATAGGGTTTACGAAATCCTTCACTACAACCTGTTTCATTTGATTCTCCTAATAACACTATATAAGGTAGATAACTCTGAGAGTGGCAGCCCCACACTGATTTCACATAGGCAGAAGTGCAGCAAAAACTCATCTTCCAAATTTCTACAACAGGTAGAAGAATCTAACTCGATTTCTAATTCTGGTTCCAGCCCCTTCTCCTTGACACTGCTGGTTCCCAAAGAGTTTTGAAAAGTTCTTCAGTTGGATTTACTTTAATACAAATAATTGGAAAAGCCTCCCTGAAATCAATTTCTATTTTTAGTTAGCTAAAATTAGCCTTGCTTTCTTCTACCATCACTGTGGGTCATTTGCAGAGGACTGTCCTTATGTTTTTATTTTTTGCTTTTTTTTTTTTTCACTTTCTATTTCCATCTGGAAAACAAGGGTTTTGCATTAGAAGGAATTAAGTCCCTGAGAACAGAAATGATAGAATAGGATATATCAGCTCCAAAAAAAACATGAAAGGTAAGACTATTTTAATACTTCCCTTTGCATTTGAAATACAATCCACATTTCTCATCATTCCCCTCCACTCTTTATGCTTGACTCCCCCTGCCCATCCCCTGCAACTCTCCCTGACTTATTGTTTGAAATGATCATACTGTTTGGTGATTTGTTGCTCATTTGCTTATTTGTGTGTTTATCACCTGTTTCTCTCCACCAGATTATAAACTGTCTCGTGCCTCTCTCTGTCTGCCCATGGCCTATCTCTCTTCCCCGGCTTGAGTGGTGGCTGGCATATGGCTGGCACTCAACAGTGTTTGTTAAATGTTTGTTCCATGACAAATGGTTTTAGCCATTCTTCAGTTTTAAAACATTTATCTACTCAATACATTCCTCTGGCTTCAAAAACATGGACATATCTCACAGCATTATTCCGCAGGTGCCAGTCCTCACCCACCTAATCTCTGCAGCGACCACCCATGGAACTGCAGGATTTGAGCCCATGGTGCTTTCCTGGGCACAGCCAGGATCTCTCCCTGCCTGGCAGACAGACATCTTGCTCTTAATCCTCCTGGGGGATTCTCTCCAACTGTTCCCTTCACCTAGAACAAGGGTGTCAAACTCATGTTCACTGGGGGCCACATCAGCCTCACGGTTGCCTTCAAAGGGCCAAATGTAACTTTAGGACCTTTACGGTAAAGGTCACTACCCCTTAACAGTTAAGACAAACAATTTTAAGTGTTTGTCACCAGTGGCCTAGAAGACTGGTTTTCCCTTTGCTCTAGCCTCATGCTTTCATCTCATTCTAGGAAGATATTGCATCAATATTATGAGATAGAAGACGGAAACAGCACCTGCCCTCTAGGTACTTACATCCTAGAGACACAGACAGATAGTAAACAAAGAACACACATATGAAAAACACAGCGATGCAATGTGATAAAGGGCTACGAAGCCAAGGTTTAGTGAGAGATTAAAGAAGGCATGATTGAGAAAGTGACTATTAAGCTGACACCGGAAAGGAAGCTGTCATTAAACTTAGTTTTTATTTTCCTTGTGCTATGTGTCATATGCCCTCTTATCATCCTTCGGTGCCAGTTTTCTCTCTCCTCCTAGTTTTTCAGCTGCCAACTCACAACCTACTCACTGCACACCCCTGCATATATGAGGGAGGGGATCCAGAGGGAAGGGGGTGGGGGTCAGGGTGGCAGAAAGAGGGCAGAAGAATGGAGAGGAGGGAAAGGGAGTCTTTCACGTTAGGTGACTGAGAATTGGACTTGGAATATTATAACACAAAGGTGGCGTTTAGCTAACCGATCTTCTCTGAAACTGAACAAGGATTTTATTACCAGTGCAACGCATCCTTTTCTTGACATCAATCACCCTTTGCATTGCCTTAGCAATGGACCAAATCAATGGTTTCTGCAAGCCTCTTTGCTTCCATCGGTTGCTTGTACTGTATTAAGTCTCTCCCAGTGATCCATCCTGCCTTCACGTTCTGAAAAGGGAGCACTTGCTCGCCAGCCAGTACGACTGTTTCAAGTCCTTCCACACCAGCTCTGATTTGGATTTGCGCAGCCCGTTAAGTCAGAGCTGGCGCCGGACCTCGCCCCGCGTGAGGGAGCGTGGAAGAGCTCCAAGCATTGCACGGCTCTCTGAGCCCGTGCAGATGGTGAGCAGAGGGACCACCCTGGACTTGAGGATGACACAGAGGGCTGAGGGGAGAGGCAGAGAGAGCAAAGGGACCCAGCCAGGCAACCTCCTCCTTCAGAGGGTTCCCCTGCTGACCACAGTGAGCAAAGTGTCCTCCTCTCTTTGCTCCTGATGCTCCCTATCCTTCCCCAACCCTGTGGGGAGGAGGGGGACTTTCCCAGGGCCACCAGAATTGCCTGGAAGTCAGATACAGCTCAGAAAGGATCGTAGTTGCCACAGAGCAGGGGGGCTGCCAGCCTGACTGGGGGTGCAGAGCAGAGCACCAGGAAGTGCAAAGTGGAAGAGACAAGGCGAGGGAAGAGGACAAGCTGAGACTTGTACGAACCCGGCACCCTGTTCTTAAACCGGATAAAGTCCTCTCTCTTACTGCTCACCGCAGCCTTTGAGATAAACATTAATTCCCTCATGTCGCAGTTGAAAAAGTTGAAGCTCAGTCCCACTGAATGTCTTGGCCAAGTTCACACGACTGAGAAGCTGTTCAACCCAAATCCTTGCAGAAGGGTGTCAGCCTGTACGTTCCTCGGACATCTGGGATCACATAGAAAACCTGGCAGGTCTAGTGGATAGTTCTTTATACCTAAGTGAATGAACTATTCAGCCAAAGCACAAAGTCCCATCTTCAGACATGCAGCTACTATTCATGCAACTGGGTAATATTAACCCATTTGGGGAAAGAGTCCAGTTGAGGCGTGGATGGAGCCCACATCAGAATCTGTGACTTGAAGCACATTGTTTAACTCCCCATGAGCTTAATCTGTAGAACAAAGATAACAAGATGGCCATGAGGATCGCAGGCAATAAGATAATACAGCACCCATGGGCATTCAAAGAATCTTTGTCATCTCCCCCATTTACTAGGGAGCCCCTGGGTAAAAAACCAGGGGAGAAATGTGCCGAACATTTGAGTCCATGTGCTAAACAGGCATTCCTGCCTCCTTGGCCCACGCTACCCTGCAGGGTTTAATCCAGCCTTCCCAGCACGTCTGTCATTTCGATTTCTCTTTTCCTCTTTCCTCTTTCCTGTCCATGAACTGGAATGGCATCAAGAAGTTCTTTGCAGACAGGCTCCAATGAGGTGTCAGACACTGAGATTCGGGGCCCTGGATGCTAGATTTTGACATGAGGGCCAGATTCTCTTTTCACGAAGGTGTCAGGCCATTAAAGCTCACTGGGTGGACTCCTTCGCTGAAAGACAGTCTCCTCCTCCAGAGCCAGGCCCAGGGCTGTGGGGGTATAAGGTAGGACACTGGTGATGGTTAGGATGGTGCCAATCCCAAGCAAACCACAACCCACATGACCTGCATAAGGTCAGGGCTACGGGCCAGACAATTGAACAGCAATATTTTAAAGCTTAAAAAGGCAGAACTGTTTTTCCATACACCCAGGCACATCCCAGAGTGGGGAGAAAATGCCAAGTAAGCAGGAGAAACTTCTCTGCCATTATCATCTCCCTTCATCTGCTCCAGCCCAGGAGCTGTGTGGGTTGCCATGGTGATGCAGGCCTGACCTCTCACTTTTTACTCTTCCAGGAGCTAAAAAGGTAAAAATGAGCCATTTGGTCTCAAATGAAAAGCAGCCTCCCTCCGTTAAAAGATGTTAAATCACTTTCCCTTCGTCAAACCTAATGTTCCATAGCCAAGCTTAAAAAAAAAAAAAAAGGAAAGGGGGTGGGAAAGGGGAAGAAAGGAAGCAAGGGGTCTCAGAAGCTGGGATGCTGGGCCCGCCACTTGCTCTCAGCTCACAAGTGGCTGCCGCCCTGGACTTGCTGGGCCACAGCTCTTTCCCACTGCCCGCCCCTTCCTCTTGCCCTGCAGTAGGACCCGGCATGGCTGGTCTGTTGGATATTTTTTTTTTTTTTTTATGTGGAGGGAAGCTGGATCAGGAAATCGAAATAGCGCTTGAACCCGAGAGTAGCAGCACAAGCCCATTATTAGTAACGTGTCTCAGGCGGGAGCAGTAGGCAGGGCAAGTTCATTTGCTGTGGTTAATATGCCAGGGTGGCTCTTTCCAGCTCCCCAGGCTGCTCTGCCAGGCCACCCTGAACTTGACCACTCAGAGCCCTGACAGTAGGACTTTCCAGGATAGGGAAGCCTCCTGTCTGATTAAAAAGCACAGGTTGGGCCCAGCTGGTGTGGCTCAGTATATTAGCTCCAGCCTGTGAACCCAAAGGTCGCTGGTGCGATTCCCAGTCAGGGCACATAACCAGGTTACAAGCCAGGTCTCCAGCCAGGTCCATAGCTGGAGGCAGGTGAAAGGCAACCATATACTGATGTCTCTCTCTCTTTTTGCCTCCCTCCCTGCCCTTCTTTCTGGAAATAATAAATAAAATCTTTTTTTTTTTTTTTTTTTTAATGTACAGGTTGGGCAGGTGGGAGAGGGGTGTAGTTTGGCTCCAGGTAGCAAGTGAGGTCATGTCTGGGAGCTGGAAACATCTTGCTGCCCACCCGGGTTTTCTGATACATGCAGGAGCAGCTAAATTTTGTTTTTCCACCCTCTTTCTGTCCATCCCGTGTGCTGGAGGAGCTGATCACAGCCTCATCCACTTGGAGAACACGTGCAAAGATGCTGGGACTTTACCCCGGCTTCCAGTGATTCACTGACTTCATTTTGATGCATGTTTCTAAGCATGTGGGCTGGAGCTGTCAAGCTTTCCTCTAATGAGAATTACCCTTAATTATAAGCTAAGCAAGAACTACTGATTTATTACTACCAGGCATGTTTTTAATCCTGTAACTTCTTGAAAGTGGTAATATTAAAACAAATTGTAAAGAATAAGAGTGGATTTGAGGACTAGGATGACTTCTTATCAAAAAGAAACCTTTGCAAAGTCCTAGTTGTACTTTAGAAACCTCAGAGGTCAAACATACAGAGAAAATTGGTGATCAATTTTAAGAAGTCCAACATCGGCATAAACAAAGGTACATCATAAAATAATAACCCGGCAGGGAAAACATGACGTCCAGATAAATTCATCCATCCATTCATTCAAGGATGCACATGCATCCTTCAGTCACATCTCTCCAAACACGGATGGTATTTAGCGTAGACCTGCTGCTAGTTTAATAGCCCTGGACTTCCTTTATATTATCAGATTCTTATAGCAATAGAACTTGCAGAGAGAGCCTTTTTCTGATGGATCCGAACATCTCTTGGATCCTACCTGAAATAGGCTGCCCCTGAAATACAGGAAGAATGTCTCTTTCACGCTACACACAGACACTCCATGGGCCACACACACATATATGGTTGACATTTCTAATGAGGTCTCAGTGGTCAGTCTTATTCTCAGGGGTTATTGCTAAGCCCATACTCCAAAGACAGCTTTGGTGCATCAAACTCTTTAATTGGCTGGCATTTTAAAAGTTTAAAGGGTTAATGCTTATAAGGGAAGGAAAAAATAGTGTACCGCATGTGCGTTCTGATTTGAGGTTCAAAACATACACGCAGATGAAAATGGCCAGCCCTGTGGCTTCACTCCAAACCTTCCTCGTCCTCCCTCTTGCCTGCTGGTCCCTCCACAATCTTACAGATCTCAGTGCGATGACAGCAGCAGGTAAGTGAATGGCCAGTGGTATTCTATGGTTTCAGGGCAGCCTGAAGATTAAATCCCTATGAAAATAATATATCTCTTCTCCACTCCCCTTCCCTCTCCCCACTGGAAGCCGCCGCTTCTCACATTTAAATGTAGCAGGGTAACAAGAGCCCCTTTTATCAGCTTACTCCTATTCATAAGGCATTCAAATACACGCCTTTTCTTAATCCCTGGTGCAGCGCTAAGGGGCTTCAGCTTTGTGCTGAAATAGAACATATCTGTTAAAAGTGGCTGATGGAAATCATCTTCTGAATCAAATCAGGCCCTTAAAAGCCGCTCTCCCCAAGGTTTACACAGAACAGAAATGGAGTCCCTGAGACAGCGCGCGCCCGGCCTGCCCCCACCCCTCCGCCCCACAACAATGTGCTTGAGAAACACCACTGAAGTTTGTTTATACGTCGCCCAGCAGCTTGGCAAGCAGTCCTCCTCTCCTTCCTCCCCCCGCCCCCATCTCTGCAGCAGCACAACTTGGCATGGTGCACACCTCTTCTGGGAAAGGGACTTCTACAACAGCCAATGGACACCGCTGAGCAAGGTCACTTTTAGAGGCAGCTCTTTCCAGAGGCAGCATCCCCAGGAACGATGGAGAGGGCCCCGGGGCGCAGATCAGGTGGAAAATCACCTGGGCTCCCAGTTAATCCGCAGGCCTCCAGGGGCGCTTGGGCAGAAATGCAGAATTCCACAGTCACCAAGAAAGCTGTCTGGTAGACAGGCACTAACCTAGCAATATGGTGTGTCCGTAAAACATATATGAGCACACATACACACATTTGTCTGAATAAGATAAAAGCACTGGTTCCACGTCCAGTCATCTAAAAACCGTGTTTGAAGCACTGTTTGAACAAAGGCAGGATTTAAAATATGAACAAAAATACATATCCATGTACACAGTTAACCCTTGTTGTTCTTCCTATTGGAAATCGTTCCCTAAAATCAACTCTCTTACGTGTTTAAATTAAATTAAACTAAATTTGTGAAGGAAGCTTGGGAAAAATTTCGATATCAAGGGTGGGGGTAAAAGAAGGCTTACAGTTGTTTGTGGAAAACAATATAATAATTAATAAACATTAATAGGAGGATAAGCTGTTTCACGTACTCACAACTGTAAAGCTATTCTGCTCCACCCTCTATGTGTGTGCATCCACATTTTCTCCAAGCTTCCTTCACACATATATCTGGTTTTCTGTCTTCAGTAAAATGAGTGGCTTCCCAATCTATAGTTATTGCTAATGAAGAAGAGAAAAAGGTGGCAGAAATATTTGTAGTATTTTTATGCTCAGCTCTATGCTTATTTGCTCTTAGAAGCATACAGAAAATATTTCAGGAGAAAAAGCGTTACAGTCTTCTAATATTGTTTTACTCCATATTCCAGTTTAAACGTGTAATTTTTCCTCAAAGCTAGTAAGTGTTGCTAGAAGTGTTTGAAGTAGTAAGTTTCCCCATGTTTTAATTGCTGTGATTGTTTTTTCCTCATTCTCAATTCTCTCTCTCTCTCTCTTTCTGTCTGTCTTCTCTGGATTTGATGCTAAAGTGTTGATGAGTGTTCTTTGCCTCATACAACATATTCCCTTTTACTTATAAAATGTCACAAAGTTATAAATTAGGAGGGCCCTCTGTAGGATAAGATCTGCCCCCTCCCCTCATTAAAAAGAGGGCTGATAGGAAGAAACAACTTGTATCATTTCAGCCCTTTGTGAAAAGTATATATCTCACAAAGGTAAATTTTATTTTAATAAAAAGAGAAAAAATCTGCAGGTAATTCTAAATATCCTCTAATATCATTAAAGAAAACGTAATCCCAATCATTGAAAAATGTATTGAAAATATTTTTTTCTGGGGTAATGGGGAGTGCATCTGAACCATGTGACCTGACTGCCCTCTTCTGGATAGAAAAAGAAATCGTAGCAGCCTGAAACAATTGGGAGACCTACTACACATGATGTTGATTAGTCTATCACTGCCTTCCCAGTTTATGGCTGGGAAATTTGCAATGATAAAGAAATGTCCGCTTTCATTTAGAAACTGAGCATAATGTTACTTCCTCATAATCCAGGGTGAGATGCTTCCTAATTTGGGGCGAGGGGGAGTGCTTCTGACTTTTGTACTATTTATTCTTTGAGACCCTTATGTCAGAGCCAAGTGTTGAAATATAGTTCAAGTGGGAAAAAGAGAACGACTTTTATATTTCTACTACTTCTGAAAAACTGGTATTAAAGTGAGCCAAACATTCATACAAACATGCAGGCAATTTGGAGGAGGACTCCCATTTACTGAAACCCTCAAAACAGCTTGTCAGAAATGAGCTAAACCTCCCTTTAGATATAAAAAAGTGAAATAAAATATTTCTCAAATAAAATTTAAAAACATTAGAAAATAACTATATTATAATGCCATAATTAGGTGGGACCTTACTTGGTATTTGGCTGGGGAATTGTTCACTGAATAATGATAAATCCATCCATTTCTTCCCTTTATCTGTATTAAGTGCTACAATCTTTTGTATCAGTATTATAATTAAAGAGCATTGGATTTCTTTCTTTTTTGCTGTTTCAGGCCTGAAAAATAGTATACCAAATTCTGGATGATTGATCATTCTGGATAGAGAGTCATTAAATGCCAACAGGAAAAAAATTTACCCTCAATTATGATTGCGATACTACGTCAAACAGATAGGGGAAATCCTAATTCTGAGCTCTATTAAAATGCACTTATTTCCATTTCCAGTTGCCATGTATGTCCTATTAGCAGCCTGACATTTTGAGTAGTACACTAATTCATATGAATTGGGTTTTAAATGAAAGCTTTCAAGTCAACCTTTATGGAATGCTGAATGTACGATAAGCCTCAAATTAGCAAGAGAATGAGGTGGCACTTTTTCAACAAGCGAGCTTCACGTATGAAGAGCAAAACCTCAACACTCCAAATTATAAAACGCTTTCATTTTGAGAACCTCACCCCTCAGGAGTGCTCATGCTGATTCCGTCATATTTTTCTCTCGAGACCTATCAAGTACTTAGGAGCAGATATAATTCTAGTCTGCCATTTGAAAATTAAAGGCCAGAGGTGAAGTGTGTCGTGCTAGGTAGCTCTCAGGTGAATCTTCTTCACTTGCCAAGTATCAGTTAGAGACAAATTCCAAAACAACACACAGCGTGGGCTGAGAATACACATACACGGGCAAAGGTTGCAACAGGCCAAGGTGGGCAAGAAGAGAGGAAGGGGGAGTCGCTGGTTGTCTGATTTTCCTCTAGAAAGGCTTCCAGGCTCTGTGGGGCTGAGTATGAAGGGAGAAGACACCCTGCCTTCTTGGTTGTCTCTCTGAAAAGGATGGGGACTAGAGTGAATTGGGGAGAGTCAGGTGAGCTGCTCATTCCCAGGCAGCCTGGCCCGAAGGAGCCCCGACCTCACGGTTACAGAGGATGCTTGTTTTGCACACAGAGACTGAGGGGACAAGGACAGTGCAGCCAGCCTGCTGAGGGAAGAGCCTAGACGGCTGGGAGATTATGAGTCCCTGTTGCCAGCTAGTTTGTGGTTCAGGCAACCCAGGATGGGTCCCTTGGTCCTACTTGGATAACCTTGCACCTCGTTGTATTCCTGGGAGAACACTGGACCAGGTGTTCATTTCTTCCCAAACTCTGCCACCTTGGAATCACCATTTCCACCATGTAACCATGTCCTCTCTACCTCAGTTTACTCATCAGTAAAATGAGGGTCCCAGGTCCAACACTTCCTAAGGCACTCCTCAGTTTCAAATCTAAATATTCTTACAAAGTCACTTGTCATTTCCATTAAACCATATCACTGCATTTGCAACCAAGCCATCTCCATGAGCAAAGGGCGCTAATTAATTGTGCGACAGAAATCTAGAGTTATGAAAAATTTTTGTATCAATTGTTCCCTCGGATACTAGATTGAACACAATGACTGCAAATTGTTAGATTTTATGGCTTGCTCAATTATGTAATAAATCTGGCATGACCTGAAACTCTCTCTCTCTCTTTTCAAGTTAATAAGGTCATTGGTGTCTATTCCTACAGAAAACATCTTCTGTCAAGAACCAGGAGAAAAGTCAAGTTGTTGTGGTCCAGGGCTTCAGGGGAGAAACCGACAGACCCAACAGCATCTTCACATAAAATGTTAATGATGCAGTAGGGATATTTGGTCCTCCGGTCTGGAAAGGATGCTAGAGTGGAATTGATGCTGAATCCTTTGGAAGGAGTCCTGTCAGGTATAGTTTCCTCCTATTCTGCTGGTCAAAGAATTGTGACAATAGAAGCTGCAGGCTCAGCTGTTAGCTGTCTTGGGCCAATGAAAACTCCCAGAGCAATGACAGCTGTGGGGAAAGGGGGCCAGACCAGGGGTGTCAAACTCACGTTCACCAGGGGCCACATCAGCCTTGTGGTGTCCTTCACAGGGCCGAATGTACTTTTAGGACTATATAAATGTAACTACTCTTTAACAGTTAAGCGAGCTGGGTAGAAACAAGGTGCTGGGCCGAAGGCGCTGGGTCGGATAAAACAACTCGGGCCTTGTGTTTGCCACCTGTGGGCCACAGCTAGTGCAGCACAGAAAGTGGAGAATCAATCAAGATAAGATAATGTAAACCAAATAGTCATGCTTACCTTGATTTCAAAGCCACACACATCTCACCATTTAAAATATACTTGCCCTGATCCACTTCAATCCAATGCGACTTCCCTGATAGAGTTACAAGAAAATGTGCTGTCAGCCTTGAGAATGTAAGTTCTACGAGGGCAGATACTCTTGACGCTCAGTTGAAGAGCAGAAGATATCTGCAGTGGAGGTGGAGGTGGGGGTTGTGATGGTGAGGAATGTGGGGGTGATGGTGGTGGGAATGCCGACGGTGGTGGAAGTGGTCAAGCTGGTGCAGGTGAAGGGACAGTGGGAAGGTGATGGAGATGGAGGCGCAGCTACAAGTGGAGGTGGTAGAGGCAGTGAAGTTGGCGGTGCTGCTGGGGCAGAGGTGGAGGTGCTGATGGAAGCAGTGGGAGAGGTGAAAGAGATGACTGTGGGGGTGGTGGCGCTGGGTGGCAGGCATGGACTTGGAGGACTTCCAAAGATGGATTTTGTTGCCTCAGGAGCAAAGAGGCCAAAAGAAGTGCATGTACCAGAACTGGAGAGAGCATGACAGACATCCCCACACACACACACTCTGCTCTGAAGAGGCGTAGGTCACTGCTTCCAGTGGCATCTACAGAAAGAAGACTTCTTCACATTTTAATTACGCTCTCCCTGAGCCCGCCACGCCAGCTCTGGCCCTACTTGAACTCAGCCATCACTCACAGTTTGCCATTGCCTGTGCACCCCCAGTGAACCATTCAGGGCCGCTGGAGCTCTGTTGGTGAAGCCCAACAAACAAATCTGATCAATCCATGTCTCTCCTTAAAACTCCGCATGGTCCCCAGGCATAGGGGGCGGAAACCCAGCCTTAGCCACAGCCGCCCGTTTGCCCCTCCCTTCTTTTCAGGGCCTACTCCACCCAGCCTATCCTCTGTGTGCTCATCTCCACACCTGTCATAGCATTTCACAAGGCCCAACCACCCTTCTCTTTGTCCCTCACTCCTTCCCCTCATGGAAACATCTTTAAGTCCCTTCAAGACCTCTTCAAACCCAGCCTTCAAGTTTTTGTCTCCCTCTCACTCATGTTGAAGTCTCCCACTCTGGCACCCTGTCTTTTCTTTCCTCTTCCAGGCAAAGGGCTCTTCCTTGGTGCCCACTTGGCATCTGGGCATGTTGCTGCCCAGCACCCATGGTTCCATGAAATCAGGCTCATCAGCCAACCTTCCACCACGGTGACCCATTTGAGAACAGAGCTGAGATGTCTACGTAGGCTGGAGCTGCCATAGCATTGAGGAGGTGTCTCTTTCCTTTCTATCTAAGAGTCAGTAAAGGATGGCTAGCTTTATCTCTGCCAGTACATTCTCTTAAATGATGGGAATGTATGAGAAAAATAAGGAAATATTGAGAGACCAGGTAAGAACTGTTTCTCTGGTCTCAGGATATAATGTTGTGCTCTGGAAGGAAACATAAATCCATTCAGCACTTAAGAGCCAAAACAGACCCAGTGAAACTTCAGAATTCCAACACAGCACAGATCCTATAATTGACAGCTGGGTGTTGAGGTAGGTCAGGAGCTCTAGGATACATGTGGAAAGTTTCATCTGCTCGGCAAGGATGCTCTTGTTCAGGAGGCATTTTATTTGTATGCTTGAGGGTGTGGGTGGTGGGGAAGGGTTCCAACACATGCTGAAAGTTACATTCTTTAGTGCCACCTAAGGGACCACAGAAATGAGCAGAGAAGCCCCAAGTATACAGCTTGTTAAGAAGTAGGGATTTACTATCAAAGATACTCACTCTGGCTTAAAATCTGTCTAGGGGCATGCGTTTGCACATATATTTGGAAGAAAAGGAAGACCAAGGATGTGTGATTGCCTCAGTTCCCAAAGCTACCAAATGCAGGCTCTGAACTCCAGGGTCACTAAGAAATGGTGCCTTGGGGAGGTAAGAACTATCACAAAGGCATGCCAGGGCATCCAGGAAGCCCTCCATTGTTGGTAACAATAGACACAATAACAGAACTCCAAGTTTAAAAAAACAAAACAAAAAAAGCAGCAGCCCTAGATGTCTAAAGGAACCAGATAATAAGGGGCAGAAAATAAGTGCACTGTGTCCAATTATACCACACAGCAGGGACAGAGCCCTTTTCAGGATGACAGGCTACTTTTCATTTCCCTGAAGACCTGCGATCAACAAGGGAGTGCAAGCTGTGGGGCTGAGGGAGGGAACGGAGATAGTAATGACCTTGGTAAAGGCAACCGAGGATGAAGCTTGGGGTGGAGAGAGGAACAAAGACAGTAGTGCCGAGAATTAGGTCTTCAGGTAAACAGATGTGGTTTGGAGATTTCATTGCTTTTCTCGTTTTTATTTTACCTTTACATTTTCTCCACCGAGAGTCTTGGCTCCATATATATCTTTTGCTGTCCTTACTAATAGTTACTGTTATTTATTATTGTTTTATTATTATTACTAAAACAGGAGCAAATGGAATGAGTACTAAGCTGAGATTGAAATGTATGGAGGAGGGAAGTCAAAAGACCGGCTGTCTTTGTATGTGTAGCAAAATCATGAGAAATGAGAACAGCGGAGAGAAGGTGACTGAGGCAAGAGTGCTGCGAAGAATGAGAAGAACCCAGCAACACCAAAGACCAACAGCTAAGCTACCAGGGGAGATTTCTAATGCCAGAGGAGTTGTTACACGTTGTCAAATTACCGGAACTATGTTCACCTTTCCCATTGCTACAGCCATTTGGAAAAATGAGCACTGACAAAGAACAGTCATTAAAAATCGCACACAAAACCTTTCCTCTGGGAGATTCTAGTTTTCAAGGGCTCATGGGATTCACAAAGAGGGGAGCCAGAGAAATTTCACTAAGAGGAAGAATTATGCTTCCTTATGCTATTCCTTTATAGTGTCACTTGAACACTTTTTAATTTAATGTGAAATTTCAGAGGAAGAGCCATCCTGTTGAATAGAAAAGGACTACATGCAAAATACTGAGCTTCAAGCTAAGCCACACGTTTTTCTCAGCAAAAGCCTGAGAAACTAGAAGGCACACGTGCAAGAATTACAAAGTTGTCCTGCACAGGTGACAACGCACACACTTGTGAGCTAGTACTGGCTTCTTCACCTGTCCTCAACCAGCTATCGAGTCCCACTCGGTGCCAGGCCTCCTGACTGGCACTGCGCAAGGAGTTAATGACACATAATTCCTGCTGGCCTTGCAAGTCCAGAAGGAAATGTGTTAACTCCTAAACGAGAGCGCGAATTGTTTGAGAGACCCCCTAACTTGTGAGCTGCAGTAGAGCTTTGGGTTTGCGTTTTCCCAACAGTCCATGAAAGGGCGACTGAGCTAATGCGTCCTTCGAGCCCTCTCATGGGGACAGGGTCTAGATCCTGCCACCCACCATCTCCCAGTTTCCATGAAAAAAAACCCAGTACTAATGCCGCAAGCCAGTTTTTCTGTTTCATGTTTCCTAGGGGCTCTCTCATCATAACATGTTACACAACCCGTATCAGCTTCATGTCCCATTTGGTCAGAAGACACTTCCAATCCAGTGCTTTCTAACCTCTTTTCGGGGAAGTATTACATGCAAGTTAATGTTATCATGGTCTGACAGGTCAGATGAGGAGATCCAGCCAGAAAGCATTGCAAGTTTATGACAAACCAGGTCACTTTCTATTATATTTACATTTCTGTAATAGGGTCCCTTTAAGGTGGTTTACAATATCCCCTATCAGCCTTAATCTTGAATTCCACTCCACTCGCATGGGGATCCTTGAGAGTATGGTGGTTAAGTTTCAGCAGGTGGCACATAGCTGGGGGAAGGGGTAGGAAGATGGAGGGATAGAACTAGACCCACTCAGGAGGACAGGAAAGGAGCTGAGGGGTGCAGAACTGTGGTCTTCCGCCTTGAAGGCCAGCAGAGCCATGGGGAGATAATTGAGAGTGAAGGTTAGACAAGCAGGCAGGTGACTGTAGGCATGTTAACAGTGGGACGGTGGACCCTCACCCAGTAAGCCTGTGTTCAGAAGCTCAGTCCTAGAATCAGAAAGACAGACGAATAGGACTCACCATATGAAAGAAGTGAGAGAGGACCACATGGGCCCAGAACCAAAGAAACCAAACAAACATGTATGTCATCCAAGTGGACCATCAAAGACCTGGGAAACAAGAGCTGAGTGTCCAGGTGGAAGCCATCAGTAACAGCAAGTTGCTATGAGGACAAAGCTGCATGACAGTCCCAAAGGAGAGGTCCACTGTGTGACCGGCACACAATGCAGCACACCTGTGTGCGTAAACAGCGGGGCTGGTGAGGGTGTGATGATAAAATCACTTACTATTCACTCCCAGAGATGAGAATTCTTCTGGGAATGAGGGTGAGGCTGAGCTTGCAGGTGGCAAGTTCATGGCCACAGAGGACCATGGGCAGAGTTGGAGAAATCCTGTAGACTTCATTTTCCTTGGTTTCTCCCAGGCTCATGACAAGTGATCACTAACCCTATGTCAGCTGTCAAGTAAGCTCCCTTCTGGTTTTTGGGGGTTTTTTAAGATTAAAAATGTTTTAAAATTTATTTTTCACTGCAGTTGACATGTGATATTACAGTAGTTTTAGGTGTACTATAGTGATGAGACATTTATATACCTCACAAAACGATCACCATCTAGTACCCACCTGGCACCATTATTACACTACTGTTGACTGCACTCCCTGTGCCACATTTTATATCCCTGTGAGTCAGCTCTCTCCTTAAAAAGAGTAGCAACCCTCTTTAGCTCCTGACTCATTCTTGAGTAGCATTGGGTACAAACATCCTTTTTCACTAAGGATTCAATAAAGATATCTACTACTGAAAGTATCATTTTAAATTCCTGAGCATTTCACCTCTCTTAAATTGTTCTCAATTTTCTTCAGCTCTTGCTGGGGCTTAGTCCTTCCATGCAGGAAACACTGATCAAATCTCATTATGGGCCACACACTGTCCTAATTGCCAGGGAACCATGGTGAACAAGGCAAGCCCCTTGGCCTTACAGACTTTCCAGGTCAGAGGAAGAGGAAAAGAAAATGAACAGGTAGTTTCAGTTCAATGTGACAGATATGGAAAAGTCCCCTTCTGAGTCCTGGGAAGACTTGCTCAGGACAGATTTCCAGAAGGATTAAGGACAAACTGAGAGCTTTGTCTGGGCATTATGGGAGGGCCTGGCGCCTCCATGGAACAGTAAGCTGTTTGAGAAATGGATTTTCTATGCTTCCAATGTGATAATAGTCATAGGAAACGTTCGTAGGCATAATGTGATATGCAAGGCTCACGTTACCTGGTCAACGTAAAGATGAAAATATGATTAATGTTCTGATATTGCTGACCCCCTTGAAGAATGCTCTCAGAAGATGTATGAGTCTGTGATTACTTAGGTTGTCTAAGAAGGTGATCCCAAGGAGCTCCAGTTAGATATAACTTTTTACCGTACTCATAAAATCTGTGTCGAACGGGATGCAGTCAAGTGGTGAGAGGAGTGGATCAGAAGTCAGGATTCTTGATTTGCCTATTCCAGTTTGTCACTAAATGTCCCTTGATGGTTGACAGACAAGGTCTGTGGCCTCCATTTCCTCATTTATTTAATAAAGGGATTGAACTGGTTTCCCACTAGTTAGAAGGAGCTGTGATCCTGCCCTAAAATTATTCTGAGAATGGTGCTATAATTATTTATGCTGAACTATGAAAAAAATGACTGAACATAATGTTCTTTGATAAACCCACTTCAAGACAATGGATAGGATGCAATAAATTATCTGCCTTGGAGTAAAAATAAACTCTGGTCAAAGGCATGTGCTTAATACCTGGGTGATGGGTGAAAAGCTATTTGTCTGTTCATACTACATTAATAATGAGCAAGCACATACAACCAAGCATGTTAAAATTATACGCTGTTTAGTTCACCTGTATGTTCACGTGGGTAAGACAGACACCTGGGTCAATAAGGTAGACTGCTCTGAGGAACAGAAATGGAAGGTCCCTCTGGCCAAAAAAAAAAAAATTTCTCCCACTGTCCCACTATAGCCCCTGAAATGACCATTATACTCTCAAGGGAATTAAAAGTAAACCCTAACCTCCTTACATGTCTTCACCCCTGAGTCTCACAGAACCGTGAGGATTAACCATGATAACTTACAGAGACAGGGCTGGAATGACCCAGTCAATCAAATGTTTGTTCAAAGCCTCCACACCAGGCCCTCTTTATGCTCTTTTCCTGCAGAGCCAGGTAGAGGCTGGGCCCACCCTGAGCCATGTTTTCCTTTTCTGTGTTCATTTGAGTCCTGTTCTGCCAGTCAATGTTCTCCATTGCAAGCAGCAAAGGCCTACTCTGGCTCTCTTGAACTAAAAGAGAAAGCTTATGACACCTCAGACAAGGGTTTGATCTCCAAAATATATAAAGAGCTAATACAACTCAACACCAGGGAGACAAACAACCAAATTTAAAAATGGGCAAAGAACCTGAACAGACACTTCTCTAAGGAAGACATACAAAGGCACATGAAAGAATGCTCAACATCACTAGTCATCAGAGAGATGCAAATTAAAACTACAATGAGATACCATCTCACACCTGTCAGAATGGCCAGCATCAACAAATCAACAAACAAGTGCTGATGAGGATGTGGAGAAAAGGGAACCCTGGTGTATTGCTCGTGGGAATGCAGACTGGTGCAGCCACTATGGAAGACTGTATGGAATTTCCTCAAAAAACTAAGAATAGAACTGCCTTATGAGACAATGATTCCACTGCTAGGATTATATCCAAAGAATCCTGAAACACCAATTCAGAAAAACCTTTGCAAACCTATTTTCATAGCAGTGCTATTTACAATAGCCAAGTGCTGGAAAAAGCCTAAGTGCCCTTCAGTGGATGAATGGATCAAAAAACTTGGGTACATTTACACAGTGGGGTTCTATGCAGCAGAAAGAAAGAGAAAACTCCTACCATTTGCTACAACATGGATGGAACTGGAGAGTATTATGCTTAGCAAGATAAGCCAGGCAGCAAAAATTAAATACCACATGTTCTCCCTTAATAAAGGAGACTAATGAACCAACCAACCAACCAACCAACCAACAAAACAACCAGAACATGAATACAAGGAACACACTTTCACTATGCAGAGGGGAGGAGGAGAAGGAGGCAAAGAAGGGGAAGAGTTTAGTCAAGGAACTAGGATGGATGACCCATGGGCACGGACAACATGTGGGATTGACTGGGGAGGTGGGTAAGGAGGGTGGGGAAGGGAAGAGCTGAGGGGGGAAAATGAAATGAATGTAATATAACAACAATAAAAAATAAATTTTTTAAAAAAGAGAAAGCTTAGCAGGGGTTCAAAGGAGAAGTTGGGAAATGAATCACAGAAAATAGGGTGGCACCCAGGGACCCCCAGAGGCCCAGGCCATAGTGCAGGCACCATGTGGGCTGCACACCACCACTGCTGTGGCCTATCTGACCACCAGCTGGCCCATCTTTGGGTTTTAATTCAATAGCCAGAGCCCACAGGCCATGCATTTATTCAACCTTCATTCTGCACACCAGCCTTCTCCTCCTCCTCCTTCCGGTGTCCTTCCTGCCACCCTTTCCATAGCTGGACAGATGCATGACGCAGTGTCAGGACTGAAAGAGGTCTTAAGAACCCAGACAAAGGCATATTCTGGTCTAATTTTGCCATAAGTTGACCTTCTAAAGAATAATAATAAGAAGATAATAGTAATAATAATAATAATAGCAGTAGTATTTTTAGTAATAACAGTAATGTACCTAAAATAATTCAGGTACAGTGGAGTGTTTTTCATGAAAAGCAGCAAACAAAAACTTCTAGAAGAGGTAAGTAAGAAGATTCATAGTCTCCTAACTACAAAGTTACAAAGTTTATTTTGGGAACCAAGGACCCATCAAATTGGAAACAGAGGCATTCTTCACCCTTGAAATTAAGTCAGAAGACAGACGAGGCAGGGACACTAACCAAACAGTACTGAGGCAGGTCCCAGGGGGAGAGTGACATCAGACAAGTGAGCTGGAGGGAAAAATGAAGTGAGAAGAGGCTCACCTCACTTTTAGTAGGTTCCCAAAGATCTGAGCTGTTTACCTCAAATGTTACAGCTCCTTGCTTCGCATAATTTTTATGGTAAATGACAAACCTGTTTCTCAGTCTCTACTCAACACAGGCGAATGTTCCACAGTTGCTTTGTGGACAACAGCACAGTATTCAGCAAATGTGCTCAACAGCACCTTTGCTTTCAGCCCTCCAGCAGCTCTCAACGTCTGCTGACATCATTTTAAGCTTCCTTACAGACACAAGCTTATTCCTAAGAGCTCACATCTACCAAGTGAGCTGCTAAGTTCTTTGCAAGCCTTCCTCAATTGAATCCTACTGTATTGCTGTGGTGTTATTATGATGTCCATCCCAGCACCTCTCACAGACTCTGGGGGGACCCCCACAGGGGCACATCTCACATGCCTCTCAGCAGCCCTCACAAGGTGTACACTATGTTGTTTTTTATTTCTTGCATGGGCGCCCATGTGTCACAATTCCTTACTCAAGTTGCTACTTGAAAGAGCATCATCTGGATTCAGCTAATGGTGCCACCAAAGGAACCAGCCCCATGCTTTGCTGGGAGTGAGACACTCAGACAGCCAGCAGTCTTTGAGGTGGCAAACCTGTGCCAGGTTTGAGGACAAAGCAGGATGACGATCCCTCTCCTCAACCCTGTGCCGTGTTTTGTTACTGGGGCCTAGAGTAGCTTCTTTAAAACGCACTTTTTGTCACTCAGGGAAACAGCTGCCAGCTGCCCTCCCTGCCCTTGCCCCAAAGGGTTCCTGGCGCAGTGGAGGAGGGGACAGAGAGCAACGCCCACCCTGCTCCCATGTGCCCTCCCACCTCTTCTGCAGAAGCTGCTGCCTGGCCTCTGGGTGACCCTGCCTGTTCCACAGAAAATCTTCCCTTTTCCACTCTGAAGCCGATGTTGGAAGCCTCTGAACCATGGCTTCACATCAGGAAAGGGATCTGGCTTTGTTCTTGCGTAACAAAGTAGCTCACTTAGGTGGCTTTCCCAGAAGGGAAGTCTCGCCAACAATAAACTCCAGTGTCCAGGTCTAAAGTAACAGCAATCACTCGCTGCTTTTGAGGGACAGCTAGGCGCATGTGACAGGTTGGAGAGGCACCTGCTGGCATTATTTTTATTTTCTTCATCCTTTACCCACCAGGTCTTTGACCCCTAAGTCATTCTGCACCCAGGGCTTCCTGAAGAGCCAAGCACCAGCGCTCTTCTCCCCAGTGACCCCACCCCTGCCCCTCCCAGCTGGCTCCTGCGAGGTCCCCATCTTCAATGGAAAAGGCTGCTTTTCCCAGTCTCATCGCTACGGGATTCGCCCCCAGCTTGGCCTCTGAAGCAGCTCACTCAGTTGCTGGTCCTCTGCCGCAACCTTCACTGACAGCTTTCTCTTGCCCTATCCCGGACTCCTGGACTTGCTTCAAGGACCATCTTAGCTTCCTGAATCTACCTTCATGTGGATGGAGACTTCAGCTTCCATGGGTTGATGCCCAGCAGATGCCCAGCTGCCCCTTCACAACCTCCTTCTACATCCACCTTCCCAGGGTGCCAGTCCAGATCAGATCTCTGGGGACTCAATTATCCAGAAGGGGAGGCTGGGTTTTAGGAAGGCAGAGGCATCTGTAACTATAGTCCCTCATGTGCCAACCAGCTGATCTCTTTTCTGATGACAAGATGGGCCAGAATCTGGGCCAGCAGATGAAATGCCATGGAGGGGAAAGGGGCCAGGCACATGTGCCTGTCTCCAGTGCGGGAACCATACATGTCCTGTGGGTAGTACTTCAAAATGTTGTCCTAATTTATGGAAGGGAGCCTGCATCCCTGCATTCAGCCCACACACTGCTGCTCTAATAAACAGCAGACATCGAGCTAAAGACAATGGAACAGGTATGAATCAGGCATGGCTCCTGTCCCCCTGGCTTGAGCATTAGTTAGGAGGTATCCTGAATCACAAAACCTTCAACACTCACAACAAATGGCAAATGTGTGATCTCTGTCAATACTATAGCTTTTAATAATGTTGTACATCTCCAAGTATGTGGCACGCAGCACAAAAACAAATAAAAGGCAAAGTCCCTAAGCTGAAGTTTTTAAGACTAAAACCCAACTGGACTATTTCAAACAAGTTTTACCCGTTACTCGGTGGCCAAATTTGCGAACTGAAAACATCATGAACCGGGAACTTGGGTTACCTATCAGATAGCATCTTGTGTCTTGCTTACTTTATCCAAGTTAAATCTGCTTTCCTTGAGAATGACTCCCACTTAAATGGATGACCCAGACACACTAGTTTGAACAGCTAGAAATGAAAATGCAAATGCAAATAAAACGTCTGCTTCTAACTGACTTTCATTCATGATTTTAACTCCAGAAGACAAAATGTAAGGAAGTTCTTGTCACTTGAATGCCACCTGCTGTGATGCCAGCTGTTAGGTCCCTTGAGCCAATGGACTGAGCTTTTAAGAGGTGAAATTCCTCAGAGCTTTAAGACAAGTGGACTACAAACAAGATGACAAGCCTACGAGACTGGACAGTCCAGGTAAAAATGTCTGAAAAACAAATGAGAATTTGGGGAGATATAATATACAGCAGCAGAGGGAGGAATGAAAGTGAAACATAACTCAATGTGGGAGAGAGACCTGAGGAGGAAAAATCACACTCGTGTCGAATATATCTTCTTTAGAGACTCGGCAGTCAATGCTGAAATAAGTGAGCCAATGCAAGAGAGCCCCTTTGATTTGGAGACTGCTTGACAGGTACCAGAAGCCAAGGAAATATGGAAGGACAGTGCAACCTAATGACGAGTACACACAGAAAGCACTGCACCGCTCCGACAGGGTGGGTCATGGCAGACACTCACTGCTACTTCTTAGTTCTTTTGGACCAAGTTTCCAAATTGGCAAGTGACATTTGAAAGGTTGGAATGATATTTGAGGCTGTCATCTCTGGAGCTGACAACTTTTAGTGTGCAGTGCACTCATCCTTCCAAGGGGGAAAAAAACAAACAAACAATGGATGAAGCAGAGTATCACAACACATGCAGGGCCCAAGCTCAGGTCTGCCATTTGCTGGTTCTGACATTGAGCAACTTGCTCAGAGTCTCAGAATCCTATTTGTCACACTTCTTCAAGAGCAGCAGGTGGCTGGGAGTTCTTGTACGTAAAGGGCCTGGAGCATAGGAGAGGATCATTAATTGTGGCTATTGGCATTATCATTATTAATTCTCTTGCAAAGGCTTGAAATTTTCCAGAGAAGGAAAACATTTAAAGGTTGTGTAGTGTCAACCACCTTTCAAGGCATGTTCCTGTTTGAAATTTCTCATGTGACACCCAGAACCTTCTTCCTTCAGGAAAGACTTTGAGATTTAGATTCTACTATGTAACTTTACTCCCTTAATACTTGGTTGGCTTTTCTGACTCAGCACACATTGACATTTGAATATTGATACACTGATCCACTATTTTATTTTGAAATGTCATTTTAGATATCCCATAAGGAATCAAAAAGGGAACTCTAGTCTTGGCTGGTGGCACAGTGAATAAGGCGCCTGCCTGTGAACCCAAAGGTCGCTGGTTCGAGTCCTAGCCAGGGCACATAACCAGGTTGCAAGACAGGTCTCCAGCCAGGTCCGTGGCTGGGGGCAGGTGAAAGGCAGCCATACATAAAAGTCTCTCTCCCTCTCTGCCTCTCTCCCTACCCTCCTCTCTAAAAACAATTTTTTAAATTTTTTAAAAAGGGAACTCTAACTCAGTCACTCTTAAAGTTATCTGAGGTCATACATTATTTTGGAACCTGAAAAAAGCTGTGATCTAAGAACGCACCCCCTAAATTATGTTGCACATGCGAACATATTTATATGGATTCAGAGATCTTTTAGAAGCTCCAAGAAAACATGTTAGATTAAGGACATGAATAGAATGTTCAGAACTGTCCCCCAACCCCTAAAATTGTAAAGGGGGAGTTACTCAGAACTAGTTCTTCATCAGGAAGAAGAATCATTTGTTTTGAAGTTTGGTTTTAAGTCATGTTCCCTGGGTACTCATGGGAAACATAAAGGGGCTTACAGCCGGTATAAGGTTACAGGCAGACTTAAGGAAATTAATTTCCAGATATTCATCTTCCAAGCAGCCTTTTAGAAAACCAATTTGCCTTGGTTTTTTCACTTAAGTTTTCTCACTTAAAACTCAACTTTTCTATTAGCCTTCCCACTTAACCATCCCAAACTGAATGTGGTCCAGCACC
The DNA here is from genome assembly GCA_004026585.1 of Noctilio leporinus. Classification (NCBI taxonomy): domain Eukaryota; kingdom Metazoa; phylum Chordata; class Mammalia; order Chiroptera; family Noctilionidae; genus Noctilio; species Noctilio leporinus. The sequence continues at coordinate 199,012 of PVIW01001435.1, read as the reverse complement.
ATGAAGGATAAGGCCTCTGTGCCCAGCCAAGGAAAGTCTCTTCTCATGATTACAGTCAAGCTACCACAAGCCATCAACCTACTGCAAACATCTGGATTCCTCCATTCCTTGGTGATCGTCAAAGCAGCACAAGAGAATAAAGGGAGCACAGAAAAGTGAAATGGTAAAAATTGCTTTTTATTTTCACAGAGCTATGTATAAGCCGTTCCCTTCTGCTATGCTCAATACTCACCCTTAGAGCAAGTCAAGAGCTGCAGAGCCAAGCTCCTTCTAAACAACAGAAGCACAGTGGGTAGGTGACTGAAACTTTTAACTGTAATTGGCATATTTTGTGGCACTACCTAATTTTTCAAAAGACACTGGGAAAAATCTCAGATAAAAATTTAATGTGACGTATTGCATTGTGTTATTCAAGAGGTTATTAAAACCTAAATTTTAACAATTATCATTAAATATGTATATGACTATAGTCAATTGTCATTTTATTTTATCCTATAAAAGGTTTAATAATTCCTACTTCATATTATTTTAGAAATAATATGCTGGCTTCCAAGCAGACTAGTTCTTGCCAGCATACCTGTGTCTATCATTAATGCACAGAAAACCTCTGTATATAATTTATCTGACCCATAAAAGCAATTCCAATAGAATTTCATTTATCTTTCATAAATCAGAATTCAGAATTCATGAATATCAGAATTCATGATCTATTTATACTGTTTAATAATAATGTAATGATACTCTTCTGGAAAAACTGTTTCCATAGTTATGTTCCCTGGCTGGTGTGGCTCAGTGGATTGGCACCAGCCTGTGAACCCAAAGGTCACTGGTTCGATTCCCAGCCAGGGCACATAACCAGGTTGCAAACCAGGTCTCCAGCCAGGTCCATATTTGGAAGCAGGTGAAAGGCAACTATACATGGATGCTTCTCTCCCTCTCTGCCTCGCTCACTGCCCTTCTCTCTGAAAATAATGAATAAAAATTTTTTAAATAGTTACGTTCATAGGAAACATAAAATATTAAAATATTTTTACATACGTATGCAGACCATGTGCGCGTATTTTGTCATAGGTATATATGATGAGAGTGCTTAATAAAGGATTTTCAATTATATAACTATATTACATTACAATAACACTTGAGAAAGAATAAAAATAGGAGTTCAAGAAAAAAATACAAAATCTGAATGTTTTTTAAAAATCATATTTGCATATTTTTAGTGAGTGTTTTCACAAAGGTATATGTTTACTTCCTTAATTTCCCCTGGCTCCATTGGCCACATCTTTCAAACTATAGGTTGCATGCCAGGAGCTGGTTGTGAGATCAATTCATGGAACACAATGGATGTTTAAAGAAGCAGTGAAATTGAACAGAACAGAACAGAAGAGGATACTAAATTATTAGTGTGCCACCTAAAGCAGAAGTTAGTTATATTGTTTTGAATAACTTTTGTTTCAGATATGTCGGTGTATGTGATGCCATGCCTATTGTGACCTGCTGAGCAAAAGTTTTCGGATTAAAAAAAACAAAAAAAAACAAAACTCTGGGATAAACACAAACCTAATAAAAAGGAAGAGAGTGAAAGTTTGCTGTCTCTTTTCTGCTTGGAGTGATGAGGCAAATGGTGCTGCATTCAGCAAACTGAAGGAAACAAGAGAAGTGAGACATTTGTGGAGAAATTCATTGAGGAGGGACATTTGTGAAATGTTGCTCTGAGAAGCCTGACTCCAGAAACATTTCAAGTAAACTTGCTGACCCTAAGGGGAGGGGTTTTACCTGGAGGCATAAATTTGGAAGAAAATATGAGCAAAAAGGGTGGTAGTTGAGGCTGTCTCTAATGAAAGCTCCCAAATATTTTTTGGAATGTTAAAGTTGAAGAAAGTAAGACTAGTTCGGTCAGCTGTGCTGAGCAACTACATTCAGAGGCCCATAAAGACAATAGAAATAGCGCCTCTACAGACTTGTGCAGCACTATATCCAAGAGGACCTGCACTGCCATGTGTGCTGAACCAGAGAAGGAGACATTGTCGTTTTGAAGCATCTCAGTGTCTCTGACGTTTTTATCCTTGAGTACATAATTGAGCAGGTGGTCAGGTTCCGCTAAGCACAGAGCTTTAAAAATGTCATTATCTCGTAGTGTGATTTCCCCCTGGAAGCTGAGCAACTTTACCCTAGGAAAGCCATCTTCAGGTCAGTGGAAGGCCAGCTACACTGAGACTCCCTGGTATTCACGAACGTCCTCTCATTAGGGGACCAGCAGTATCACCCAGAGGCATAGCTGTGGCCTTTCTCTCACACACAGTCCTACTGGGCTGCTGGTGATGAACTGGTTCTCATGTGAGTGTGTCTAAGAAAGAAAACTGGGAAGGCTGGGGAGCTGAGGAAGTTAACTGGGATCTGTATTTCAAACTACAATGCTAATGGCAAACTCCTAAGTCTTTGGTAGACCTTCATGTTCCGTTCCCACTCCCCCTGACTTTGAACATTCACTGCAAGGTCTAACTTCAACACTGGTGTGAGGCTGAGGTCCAGGGTGTTTAGCAAATGTTGGTTGTACATTGTGGCACTAATGTATTTGGATAAAAAGGCAGGGTAAATTGTTGAGACAATGTTTTCTTAAGTTGATATTTTTTCTCCCTATTCTTTTTTGTTTTTTGGTTCATTCAAATTGCAGCTTCTGATTTGTATGTCTGAATGAATTGTGAGGTGGGGCACAAAGCACTCCTGCATTTTCTTTCCAAAAGTCTTAACACAGAACACATTATATTATCTGAGAAACAGAGGCATAGGGCAAAGAAAGAAGATTTTAATTACTGAAAAGAGTCTCCCAAAGTCTGGGGAAGTTAAAAGAGGTCTGCGAGTTCTGGAGAACGGGGACCAGTGTCCTGCGGTGGGCATACTTTGTCAGGAATGTCCAGGCACTTCTAACCCTCACCAAGGAGCCAGGAGCCACACAGGAAAGCATCAGGGAGCAAGAAAGCCTAAACCTGCAGAGGTCATTCGGGCTGGGGCAGGGGCTTCTTGCAATGACAAAGGGGTCAGGGCCCAGAGCTGGGAATGAACATCCCTCACATGTGACATTACTGAGGGTTCTGGAAACTTGGTTCCATTCCAGAACTAGGGATAAGAAGGATCTCTAAGAGTGACAGCAGTTACACTGGCTAGAGGGGTGGTTGCTTAGAGTTGACATAAAGGTGATTCACACAAAATAATTAAATCTATTCTATCTGGCAAGTTGAGATTGGTACCCATGGTGCTCATTTTGGTTGTTGGGCTGTTAGGATGTTCTAGACTAATTATCACACCCTTACACACATACACACACACACACACACACTCAGGTCCAATGCTAAGACTTTCCTCTGAACTGCCTAATGGACACACTGGACACGTGTATAAGGACAAAGATGTGAAAAAGGTAAAAAAAATTTTTTAAAAAATAAGCCCAAGCTGACATCTCGCAAATCACAGAGATATAAGGACCACCACCTCCCCCAATTTCTTAAGAGTTTATCTCAACAACCACTTTCCTGTGCAACAGTAACTCCCTTCTAGAAGTCCCTGGGCACGTAATAAGTCTTGTGAAGCTGGGATACTTCCAGTCTGGCAGTGCAGGGGCTGCGGTCTGCCATCCATGGCTCTGTGGGGCTGCCGGTCTCTTGATTTCAGGGGGGTGATTTCTGTTCATTGTGTAGGATATTACCACACTGGTTTATTTCTTACCAAAGTCGATGCTAGTGTGACAAAGGCCAAAGTGACTTCCTTTCGGGCTTCATCTTCACCATTTAGACATCCTCAGGACTGAGTTTCTGCCTGTTGGCCAAAGCCCTTCTTTCAGTGACTATTGTGATGCCTTACCGCAACCTGGGTGGCTTACAATGGTGGAGGTTTAGTCTCCCCCACTTCTGGAGAGCGTAAGTCTGAAATCAAGAAGGCTCCAGGGCCCTGTGTCCTCCAAAGGTTGTAAGGGAGCCTCTGGCATCTGTTGGCCTGGGACTATGGGCCACATCACGCCAGCCTCCGCCTTCACCTTCACGTAGCCTGCTTCTGGGTGTGTCAGCTCTACTCCGTTATGTTTCTTACAAGGACACTTATCATTAGATTTAGAGCCCACCCAGGTAAATGAGAGTACCTTTATCTCAGGACCCTTCATTAAATCTTCAAAGACAGGACCCATCTTCCCATCTTTCAAGTAAAGGAAAATTACAGGTACCAAGAATTTGACAGAGGTATTTTGGGAGGGCCACTTTTATAGCTATTACAACCTCGTTTCTCCTAGCTTTAATGAAGATACACCTAAGTCCTCAACAGAATCTGTAATGTTTAATGTTTATGGTTGGCCACATATCTTTTTCTCATAATAAAAATATAAGTATTCTAGAATCAGTTTGATAACTTTTATGAAAAATGGATGTTGAAATTCAATGGATTGCAGAATATTTTGTGATAATCATGTTTTTCTCCTTTGACCTATGCATGTAAAAATTATTTTAATAGCTTCTCAATGTTGAAACATCCTTGATTTCAACTTAACCTCGTTAGTATTTAATTTAGAACATGTGCAACTAATTGACAGTGAACTAGAAAAGTATGCAATGCTTTTTTTCAGCTGCAAAGTTATGCTAATATAACAAAATTAATTTGAGCATATGTTCTCCATTTTTTCCTCACCAAAATATTTTAAATAGAACAGGAATTCTTTATTCCTTGAAGGTTTTTCTGGAATTTACCTAATAAGCCATCTGGGGTCAGTGCCTTTGGTGGTAAATATTAACCTGAACAAGTTTATACACTTTTTTTCCTGAAATCAATTTTAGTTGCTTTTATTTTCCCTCCTAGCCATCCTTTTTTATTTAAGTTAAATTGGAATATAACATTATATAGGTTTCAGGTGCACAACATTATAAATCAGCATCTGTATATGCATGCACTACAGAGTGATCACCACCAAAAGTCTAGTTACCATCCGTCAACAAACAATTGATGCCCTTTACCCATTTCTCCCACTCGCCAGCCCTCTTTTCTGGTAACCACCAATCTGTCCCTACATCTATGAGTTTGTTTTTGTTCTGTGTTGCTTGTTTGGTTTTTTGTAGATTCCTCTGACTTATTGTCATTTAGCATAATACCCTCAAGGTTTACTCATGTTGCTGCAAATACCAAGATTTTCATTTCATTAAAAAGTATTCTATCCCATATACATCTATACCTCTACCACATCGTCTTTACTAACCAATAAACTCTTAAGATTGTTTCTGTATCTTGGCTGTTGTAGATAACACAGCAATGAACAAAGAAGTGCCTATATCTTTGCAAATTAGTGTTTTTGTGTCATTTGGATAAACACCCAGAAGTGGATATGCTGGGTCATATGGTAGTTCTATATTTTAACTTTTTGAAGACTCTCCCATTGTTTCCCATTATGACTATGTCAGTTTACATTCCCACTAATGGTGTGAAAAGGTTCTCTTTTCTCCACATCCTGTCTAAGACTTTTTATTTACCTTTTTGATAATGGCCATTCTAACCGGTTTGAGGTCATATCTCATTCTAGTTTTGATTTGCATTTCCCTAATAAGAATGATGCTAAATATCTTTTCATGGCCCTGTTGATCATCTGTGTGTCTTCTCTGGAAAAATGTCTATCCTCAACTCACTTTTAACTGATTTTTTTTTTGGTCATTGTTATTGTTGAGTTGCATGAGTTATTTATATATCTTGGATATTACTCCCTTGTCAGATATATTAGTTGCAAATGTTTATTCCCATTCATCATCTTTCCTTTTCATTTTCTTGATGGTTACCTCAACTGTGCAGAAGCTTTTAAGTCTGATGTACTCTCATTTATTTATTTTTGCTTTTGTTTCCCTTGATTTTAGAATCAGAGCCACAAAAACATTGCTGAGGTAAACATCAAGAAGCTTACTACCTATGTTATCTTCTAAGAATTTTATGATTTCCGGTCTTACATTCAAGTTCTTAACTCATTTTAGTTGATTTTTGTGTAAGGTATAAGATAGTGATATAGTTTCATTCTTTTACATGTGGTGTCCAGTTTTCCCAATATCCTTTATTCATGCAACTGTCCTTTCTCCACTGCATGTTTCTTTGTCATAACTTAATTGTTCTTACATATGCGGGTTTAATTCTGGACTCTAGATTCTGTTTCATTGATCTATGTATCTGTTTTTATTCTAATAGCATACCATTTTGAGTACAATAGCTTTACAGTATAGTTTAACATCAAAGACCATGATAATTCCAGCTTAGTTCTTTCTCATGACTTTTTGGCTATTCAAGATCTTCTGCATGGCCATACAAATTTCAGAATTATTTGTTCTGGTTTTGTGATAAATGCCATTGAAAGTTTCATAAGAGGTACACTGAATCTGTATATTTCTTTGAATAATTATTTGTTTTATAAGACTGCATATGAATTCTTAATTTTCCTAATATGCATAGTTGTAATAGCACTCCCTTTAAAATTCTAACGTTGTACATTATAGCTTTACTTCTAGATTAAATTTGGCAGAATTGTGTCTCTTATTATGCATCCAGACTCAGGCTTTGAAGTGTGTCCAGAATCAGTTCTGAAATTTATCAGTTCTATCACTTACATTTTTTTTTCTTTCCCAATTATCACTGCTTTTAGATTAGTTCTCAAATATTTGATGACCTTTTTACTTTATGAAATTCCACAAAACCCATTTAATCACAGCAGTGCTTTTAGTGTTTGTTGAAACACTAGACAATAAGCAACACTTATGGCTCACTTAGCACACACTGGGAACTCTTCTAAGTACATTACATATATTACCTATATAATCTTGATCATCATCATTAGGTAAAAAATGGTATTTTTTTTCCCATTTTCTACATAAAGAAACTGAGCCTCAGGAAAACCAACCTGCCCAAAGTTAGATAACATGTGGTTTAACTAAGTTTCACATCATCTCACTCGAGGGCCCACAATTTTAACCAATCTTATTTCTAAGTGCTACAATCACTTTTCCTTCACTCTTGCTTAACTTAGATATTTTTTCTGACACAAAAATGCATTAAGATCCCATAGAATCTTAAAGCATTTCCATACTTTTATTTGATTTCAGGATTCATGAATGTGACAAATACAATGTTGACATTTCATCTTCCAAGTGAAGGGCAAAAAGGAGACATCTACTCCATGTGTGTGGTATAAGATGGAGTGGACTTTGCAAAGGCTCTTGAACCTCCTTTGATTTTGCATCTTGTGGTTAACCTCAAAGATAAACACCATGTCCTCAAAATGCCAAGTGCTTTGGTTCGCTGGGATACACTGAAGGAGAGTGGGGTCCCTGTGATTAGATTATAGGGAAGTTGTTTAATGAATTGCAGCTATCAAATATGTCCCTTTGCTATGAAATATGTTCCTCTCTATGCAATAATATTTCTCTACCACTACAAGTGGGGATTTAATAGATCTAATGGTTTGGATTTAAATTAATGAAGCATACATGGTGTAACCAAGCTTTTATATACTTAGTTCTTGAACAATTTGCTTGAGGTTTTTGAGCACACACCACACCAGCCTTTGTGCCAGGGGTGGGTGCCTGATGCATTTATCTGACTAGGAGAAGTTTAATTTATTTGGGATTTTAAACAAATAAATAGTATTCCAATTTGCTGTTCTTGTCCTTAAAATAGCAACAGTTTTAGAGATTACTTCAATGTCTCACTCACCCAGCAAGTGCTGAATAAAGGCAACAGAACAACTGATATTTATGAAATGCTATTTTTCAACATGTGTTAAGATGTGTTGATTGACAGTAGGAATAATTTTAAATGACTAAGGGGATATCTATTTTGCTGGTGGAACGAGACCTTATGGAGAGGGGTATTTAGGAATTCTCTGAAGTTCACAACCATTTCCCCACTCTGCAGGAAAGTGTACATCTCCTGGTTTCGATGCCAGTCTCATTTCCATAACTCTGTCCTGCTTTTCATTATCTTGAAAGGGAAGCTGAGCCCTGGCTGGTGACACAATGGGTAAGGCGCAGGCCTGCGAACCTAAGGATTACTGGTTCAATTCCCAGCTAGGGCACGTAACCAGGATGCAAGTCAGGTCTCCAGCCAGGTCCGTAGTTGAGGCAGGTAAAAGGCAACCATACACTGATGTCGGTCGCTCTTCCATCCCCTCTCTCTAAAAATAATATATAAAATCCTTATAAATAAATAAATAAATAAAGGGAAGCCGAGAACTACAATAGTTCTAGAGAGCTGAGAAAATTTACATTGCCTAAATCAATCCCTCCCTTTCGAATGAAGAAATGGAAGTCCAGGGAGGGAATGTCACTTATCTAAAGTCACACAGCAAATTTCTCATACTTCCAGACAAGCCATGGCCAGATTAGCTCTAGTACACATTCATCGGAAGAAATCATCTTTGAAAGCCTCTGAAGGGGTAAATATAAGGAAAAGCCCCTTTCCTCCCCAATCACTCCCTAAAAATGAGGGTATTTTAGAAATGCTCTTTGGATATATAATTTTTAAGATTTTATTTATTTATTTGTAGAGAGATGGGAAGGGAGGGAGAAAGGGAGAGAAACTTCCATGTGTGGTTGTCTTTCAAGTGCCCCCAGCTGGAGACCTGACCTGCAATCCAGCTATGTGCCCTGACTGGGAATCGAACCCACAACCCTTTGGTTCCCAGGCCAGTGCTCAATCCACTGAGCCACACACACCAGGGCTAAATGGTTTTAAAGGTATCTGTGAGAAGAATTATGCTCATTACTCTGGATGTACATTACAGCTATAGGGAAAGAATACTATAGCTTATTTAAAAAAAAACTACTAAGAAGAAGAATATGATTTACTCACAGTAGGAGCAAAACACTTTACTCTCAATTTTTCTTTCAAATTGAATGTTACCTCTTCCTGTTAATATTCGTCTTAACTTTGGAATTATTCATAATTGGGGGGTTCGGTCAGGTCTTAAGACTGGCTCATCACAAGACAATTTGGGAAGTGGTTTGAAAAAAATGACTTAATCTTTCGACTGAATTTTGGCCCTAAGAGGAAACAACTTCAAATTTCCTACTCTACCAAAAGGTTCCCCTTCAGTGGGACACATAACTTTAAAAGGAAAAAAATTTCATCCTCAATATAGAAAATCAGAAATTGCCTGCGTAAGGCTGTCCATGCATCTCAGCGTTATATGGGGAAGAGAATAGAAACCTGAGATCTTTTGGCCACTTTCAACAGCTATTTTGTGGAATGCTTCAAGTAGATAGAGGCTGGAAAATGATGCAAAAAATGTATTCCATACCTGGACACACTGGTGCAATTGTTTTATATTTAACTTCATTGCTGATGTTTGAAAATAATGAGATGCCACTTGAAAATCCAAAAGTAGGCCTCCCCAGAGGCAGGGCCTGTGCCTCCTGGGCAGGAGTGGGTTCTCCCCACACTGTTCTCCCACCTTGTCTGATGGCTCACCCAGCAGCTTCACCCATCCGCAGGACCTGCCCAGCCCCACTACACATTATGTTTATGACCCAGTAGCCCATATTCATTCTTCTTCCCCAGTGGCTTTGCAGGTACGCCCTCCCTTTGCTGCAGCCCCTGCCATTAGTGACACAGAAGGGTGGCAGGTTTGAGGGAGAAAGCAATTTTTGCAAAATCCCCTTTTCTTTTTCCTCTCCTCTCACCAAAACTCACATCGCCCCTCAACATCACACACATTTTGCACATCACTGAAGATGATGACTATAAGCAAACAGGAATGGGCATCAAGAATCTTGGTCATTCTGTCATTTGTAGGGGACAGGTTTGTTGGTTTGTTTTTTTACCATGCAGCAAAAGTAGCACAAATTAAACCAAAATAACACTGCCTCCCAAGACTTCCCAGCCAGGGGAAGTTAGAAAGAGATTAAGCCCTTTGCTCACACCCAGAAAACTGGAGAACCTGCAGAGGAGACCGGGCTGGCCAGGCCACGGGCTCTGGTGTCTGATCCTGCACCAACCAGCAGCTTTCTAACAAGCGGGCCAACGATGATGATTTCTCATGTTTCCTCCTTCTTGCATATTAGAGACTTTGTAATGCTGCCCTGCCCATTTCTTCCTTCCTGCCTTCTTTTTTTATGGATATATGCACATCTTTATGCCAGATGCACTGACCTTAAGCATATCTTGTGTACCTTCGATGAAGTCCCCACTTTGCCAGGGCATTATCTATCCACAGAGAGATGCCATTTCTCCAAGGGTTTCTAACACATTGGTTCTGACGGCAAATCCTCCAGAGAGTAACTCAAATTGATATTAGCAAAATTGGGGTACTTTTAAATTCTGTAGGATCACTGAGTGCTTCTACTATAAATATCCCTAAGGACTGCCCCAGAACATTTCTTTTCCTCACCTGAGCATAAAGATGTGAGATTCTAGAATACATCCAAAGCGAATTATATAATGAAACCCTCCCATTAGATTCCTATGCTTAGTGGAAAAGGTATCACCTAGCAACGGTCCCCCAAAAACGGAAGGGAAAACAATAGATATTGTACGCTTCATCTCTCCACTGAGATGACAGCGAGTTATCTTTGCCCTTCAGCCTATAAACAACAGATTTTTCTGTTGTTTACAGAAAACAAAGCTGGGCATCTGAGGGAATGAACGGACACCTTGGCCCTTGTTGAAAATTAATCTTTTAAAAAATGAGCTAGGCCCTGGCTGGTGGCGCAGTGGATAAGGCACAGGCCTGCGAACTCAAAGGTCGCTGGTTCAATCCCCAGCCAGGGCACATAACCAGGTTGCAAGCCAGGTCTCCGGCCAGGTCCATAGCTGGAGGCAAGTGAAAGGCAACCATACACTGATGTCTCTCTCCTTTCCCCTCTCTCTAAAAATAATAAAATCTTTTAAATAAATTAATTAAAAAATAAGCTAAAAGGAAAGGACATGGATACCAAACTACACAAACGCTACAGCTCACACGTTCCCCCGCAGTTAGCTGGGGCTGCGGCTACTGGGAAATGCCAGCTTTGGACTTTGCGCTTGTCTTCATTTGAGGTCCAGATGCTCAGTTTGCCCACAGGAAACCTTGTAAATGCACTATCCTCAACGACAGGAAACTGCAAACTTGCCAATGCCCTGCTGGTCACACCACAGCAAGGTGGAAACTGTGCTCAGACACAGTGAGGTTTTCCCAGCATGGGCAGAGGGGAGGTGTTCCTTGTGGCACAGGCAGCTACTAAAATGAACGAGCCCTGTATGTCCATTCAACAATGTGTTTATGGAAACCCAGAGGAGGGAATTTAAAAGTGCTCTTTTTGACGATAGCCCTATCATGGCAGCTTTCTACCATTTTGGAATAACAACCACCAAAATGAATATTAAACTACAGACATAATTTTCCTAATGATTGTGGTGTGTATATTGAGAAAAATGTGGCTGCTATTATGAATAAAAAGAACAAAATGAATCACATATCCAACATATGTCTTTGGTCAAAAAGAGAACTTCTAAATATAGATTATTCTAAGTCAGAAGCCTGTGGCATTAAAAGAGTAGTCATACAAGAAGTATTTTCATATTTTGATGCTATTCAATAAATAAATGAAGTGTGGCTATTCAAGAGCATTACTCCATGGAAATGGTACTCCTCAGTGTCTTATTTCTAATGAAATGTAATTGTTTGCTTTTTTGCTAGAAAGAAAACATAGACTTTCAGAGAAAGGATGGAATGGTTCTAATAAATGAGAATACATTTATGTACATTCATATATATGTAATTTTTGTCTGCTATGATTCAAAATGACATTAACAACACAGTTGCAATGGATGTCTATATATTTTGAAGTACAAACATGTTTATTTGTGTGTTTGTGATGAATGCATGCAGGCATGTATATGTATATATATATATATATACACACACACATACTTATGCACATACATTTGATCCTCCCTTTGGAGAGTTTTAAATTTTTTTTAAATATAAAGGATAATCTGATGCTCTTAAACTGATGGCATTCTAACCTTTGAAAGCATGTGTTTATCATGAGTTTCCACCGCCCCAAATCGTTTTGACCTAAGGTTACGATAGAGGCTCAGACCATTTCACAGTGGGTAAAAATGAATGATAAGCAAGCACTTCATTCTGGTGTCTCAGTATCTGTAAGACTCTTCAAAATCCCCAAGAAGATTTTTCAGCACATCCAGAGAGTGGTGAAGGAGCCGAAAGCCAGAGGGTACCGTCAATCAGAGTCCTGTTGTCACGTGGCAAAGAGCAGTGCCCACAGCCTTGCACATCATTATTTGTTGCCACACTCAGGGTGGGGGGCGTCATTAGAATACTCAGGACCTCACTCAAGGTGATGCATCATCAAAGGTAAAATTTAAGTCTTAATTGAAAACATTTATCTTCCACAAAAGTCAAAGCCCTCTCTATCCTGGATGTCACACAAGAGGGAGAAACGGGTGACGGGAAAGAGACTTCTTAAAACCACATTTTTAGAATATGAAAGAAACCAGTGCACCTCCAGCCCTGAGCAGAGCTTAATTTTTCATACGTATGGAAATTTTGGTTCCAGAGAGAGTAAAGTAAAAAATATCAAGACATGCAAGGACTTTGTATCATCCCTGCAGCTTCCGCACAAGTAAACTGAGGGCGCGGGTAAGCCATGAGAGGCTCATACCAAGTAGTGGCTCACAATTTCTCCTGCACCAGTGATGCCACAGGACAGCACTTTCTCCACAGGGCTGTAGCCAGTCCCGTGCAGGAAGCCCAGTCTCTACAGAAGGATTAAACTGGAGGAGGTCTTGGCTGTGCAATATTGACTAAAAGAGGGTCATTTATCATGCACACCCATTTGCACTGCACACTCACGCTGTTTTCCAGGCCCTTCAACTCTTCCTTCTCCTGAAGGCCAGCTTCCTGCCCCATTTAATTTTTAACTCTTGCATTGCTGGCATTTCCCAGATTGACAACCAGATGAACACATGTAGTGTCTACCTCCTGGCTCCCCTACCTACTCGTCCTCCCCACCCCACCTTCCAGGAGATCCGTGGAGAAAACCAATTACGTTTTCCTAAGCCGGCAGAGTGTTGCTATTTAGCAGAAGCTGGGACCCTATGTTGACCTAACACCGAACCCTTCAAGTAAACTGCCAGAAGCCCCATCAAATGCTGGGAGTAATTCAGAGTATGAAATGCGTTAAATTATTCAAAGGGCTGAATAAGCATAAACAGGCAGTACCACAGGAGAGATACGCCTACCCCGCGATGCTGGTCTGACATTTAATACATCATATTAGCACTCCTGTTAGCGCAAATCACACACCGCACAGCACACTGCACCGCATGGTCATGAACAGACGCAGAGAACGTCGTTTTCCATCAAGATTTCTGCTCTTTCCATGTCCAGTAATTTGCTCCCACCTCCAGAGCTGCCTTCTATTCTGCAGCATACTATGTTTATAACTCTCTCCCAAATACATCAAGAAATGCCAATGATTAAATAACAAAGCATTAAGGCATTTCTCTCTTTTCAAAACTAGTATGTAGCCTAGCATGAGTATCAAAAGAAACTTGTTTAAAAAAAAAAAAAAAAAAGGATTAAAACCCCAACACTTGAAACCCTAAGAAAGCAAGAACTTCAGGTTCCTAAATTTCACATCTCCCAAACTGGAGGAAATCTTAAACAAAATAAATTCTGAAAAGGTTCCCACAAGAAAAGAAATCAGTAGCTCAGGTCAAAAAAGCGATATATAGTTCTATTTATTCAAAACTGATGTGAGCAATTCATTTATCCACTCAACAAATTCTTATTTAAGGTCCACTGAATGCTTAGGTTTAGGTAAGAAATAGAGTAAAGGATGGTACAGAAAAGGGTGAACCTCAGAGATGAGCTTAGTTCCAGCAATGGACAGAAGTTCCAGCTTCCCCGTACTTCCCCCAAGACTTGGAATAGTGACATGGTTGTTTTGGGGTTTTAGCCAATTCTTCCCGGTGGGTAGAGTATCCTCCTCTGTTCAGCTGTGTTCACATGCAACTCAGAGACCATGGCTCATTATTACAATTATTCCCTTTCAAAGACCCTCAACTTGCTGGACTTTCTCACCCTCCATTTCATTCACCCAGAAAGACCTAAACGTCCCTCATGCTTTGGGGGCCCCTACCACTGCAGCCAAGTGGTAGCAGAAAGTCCCTCAGGGAGGCAGATTATTGTCATGATACATTCATAAACCCTGACCTTAAAACATACTGATCTACGCTGACCAGTGCATCCTTCCCATTTCTCTACCTGTGGACCTGCCCAGTTGTCACAATTACATCACATCTTTACCTTGCTGCCATACCCACTGCTTTTCAACCCATCCCACCATGGTATCCTATCGGCTGATGGTCCTGTGTCACTGTGCTCGTGAAAGTCACCACTGAAGTTCTCTCACCTCTCTATTCTCCCTCCTGAGCTCTGTCCTTCCCTGATCACAGGGTTTCATCAAGAACACTGCTTCTTGCGTGGCTCAGGGGGTTGGGTAATAACCCTGCAAAGGGAAAGGTCATTGATTCCATTCCCCAGTCATGGCATGTGTCTGGGGCGCAAGTGTGGACTCCAATCAGGGTGCATACAAGAGGCAATTGATCAATGTTTCTCTACCCCTCTTCCTTCTGCTCTCCTCCTCTCTCTAAAAATAAATTAAAATCTTATTTTTTAAAAAGGAACACTTTCTCCTTAGTTATGCTATCCCCCTTTCTCCCACCAGTCTCTCCCATCAACCCACAAACACACCCTAGCACCTCCCATTCTTTAATGCTTCCTGAGCCTCAGAGACACCTCTGGCTATTATCGCATATCTCTTCTCTCTGTCCCAAGAAATTTACTGCAATTGTCTATGGAAGCTGTCTGTCATTTCTCTCATTTTATTTACGCTTCAGAACTTCATAGGAGGTAGTCTTCATTTACTTTTCCATACTCTGGTTTTAGATGGTCCCGACCATTCCCAATGACGTAGGGCCATACACATGTCAGTTATTCCCAGATTCACCTACTTGCTCTGCCTTGGAGACCACATACTATAGAAAGGGTCTTGAACCTTTATTTTGTGGCATAAGCATTGGCAGCAACATTCACATCATGTTTAGCCTCTAAGGGGTTAACCAACTCTCATCCTGCACGCTTGTTAACAGTAAGCTAATAGGCACTAACGTGAAGTGGGGCCGCTAGTCACAATCAGGTTTTGTGCTGTTGTTCTTCATAATCTATCCAATCAATTATTTTTCCATTCTCCTTGTTGGTTACTAACTTTTACATGCTGTAAGATGGGTTCCTTGTCCTTAAAAATAATTTCTACTACTGAATAATTCATCTCAAATGCAATACACTTGTCATGTTTTTCATCATATTTAATGTTTTTAATACTCTCTACTAATTATGATTATACCTTTTCTTACTTTCATTTACATTGGTTCCGATCAAATTGGATAGAGTTAATACCTTTTTTAAAATAATCTCAAACTTATTTCAGGTGTAACAAATAAGCCATTAACGGTCTAGACAAATTATCTTGAATTATTTCTAGAATCATCTGCAGTTGTGGGCAGAGTTCATTTATTTTTGCTCTAGAATATATTAATACCTCAGCTTACATCTATGAAAAGGTATATGGTGAAAGCTAGTAAGAAGAGTCTGGATTCAAGTTTACTTAATTGACAAGAAAAAACTCCTGATTAATTATACAGAACGTGCTCGATCAATTGGCAATAACTTTGCACCTCCTTATTTCACGTGCTGCTTATTAATGTTGAAAAACTATGCTTCTAAGGTTATGATTTAACATCATTGTTTCAGATATAAAGTATTAAATTCTGAGAACAACCATCATGTCGAAGAAATACGATGTCAGAGCAACCATAGTTTCTGGACTGCGTGCAGGGCAAACTGCTAAGGAAATTGCAGACTTCAGTAACATCCCTTTACATACAGTTGAAAACATGAAGAAGGTGTATGATGCTGATCCTGATGTCACCACACCAACAAGGAAAATGTGTAAGGTATGCAAGGATCACACAAGTCCAGATATTGTACACAGAATCCAGGAGATCATCAATGAAGATCCAGGATGTTTACCTTGATGTTCTAGGAGAAGTAACTTCTCAAATGGACACATTTTCTCTTCCAACAAGATGGTGAACCAGCACATAATGCCAAAAAGGTGCAAGAATTTCTCAGGGTCAATGTTCCTGAATTCTGGTCAAAGGAAATCTGGCCACTTAGTTCACCAGATGCAAATCCTTTAGACCATTATGTATGCAGCATTTGAGAGTGACTAGTTAATAAACAACCCCATTCCAATAAAGAGGCTGTTAAAACTAAGACTGAAAACATGATGATGTCTATGGATAAAGAAAAGTTCATTTCAGTATGCTCAAGATTCCGAAATCAAATCAAGTCTATTACTTCAGCAAATGGAGTCTTTTTTGAACAATTAAAAAATAATAATTATGTTTATGTATTTACATATAAGAATAAATTTATTTCAAAATATAACACTTTTGTGGTATGCTGTTTATTTAAAATTTTGCCAATTGATTGCGTGTACTCTGTATATCATTAGCAAGGTCCAAAAGACTTATTGAATATTCAAAAGGTCCAATTTATACTTGATAAGTTTAAGTTAAAATTAGTGATTCTCATTTTATACTTTCCCTTGTTCTGCCTTGTCTTTACAGTCTTCTACCTTCCTTCCCAACCTCTTCTCCTTCCGTTTCCATTGTAACAGCTGCAGGGGTATGCTCATCTCCACCCCACCCCTCAGTCCCTCCTCCCCCTGCCTGTCTCCTTCCCCTGATCTTCCGTATTCTCATTGGGCCCCCTGCATTCCAATACCGTTTCTAGCTTGTGTTCTGTCTGGTTAACCTACTTCTCCTTGATATTAGTTCATGATTACAATAATGCTTGGTTGCCCCAAAATTTGATTATCAACCTTCTTTGTTGAACCAATATTCCATGACTGACAACATACTTTTCTGCAAAATTCAATGTCTTAATCATTTACAAAGTATTTTATACTACGTTCCCACACTTGCTTACTATTTGGCATCAACCCAATTCACTATAGTTATATTTTGAATTAAAATTAATTTTAGGTATAATAGTAACTAAAGCAAATGATAATATAATAAACTTATAATTTATGATATTAAATTGTGTATTTTCCTGAAATTCTGTGGAACTTTGACCTCAGGCAACTAGGTATTTTTGTTTTGTTTACCACTTATAGTGCATCCTCTCATTTTTGCATGCTAAGGGCAGGGCACTGTGTTGTTGCTTATTTTCCTCAAATTTACATTATAAGGAAAATCCTGCATGAATGAGAATACTGGTTTATTCCTTTTTCTCTTTTACAATGCAAGTCTTTGAAGACAATTTTTTTATTTATGTCCCTTTATTAACCATTACACATGGAGGCATTATCTTAAAAAGTATACTCCAGTGTATATAGCTCATAGGAGATAGTCATTAATAATTGTGTCCAGGAGTTGACGGTCAAATAGTAGCAGTAGCTAGGGCAGGTTAGGGGATGAGATGCAAAAGGTATGGAAGAACAAGAGCAAGTTGTACCTGAAGGGTGACCCATCCACTCCTGAAGGTCCCTACATGGTTCCTTGCTTAATGGTTGAAGGGGTGTCAGGGTCATGAGCAGGAAAAGTCAGATTTGAAAGGGCAATAAGATGCTCTCTGTGACACTTTGATCAAGGAAATGGCAAGCTATGATGATGTGTGTTTTGAAAAAATAGCTTGGGCAGCAGTGTGGAGGATCAGAAGCAGGAGCACTGGGTGATGAGGATTTCACCCGAGGCAGAAGCCAAGGGGGTGGAGGCAGGAGCCCGAGTGGATAGCCATATGGACTGAGTACATCAATATGTCTTGATAAACCACAATTCCTATCTTTCAGTTAGAAAAATACTCCACTATTCTTGGTCTTTAGGAAGAAAAGGTAGTTAGCGTACATGGTATTTTAAAAATTCTGGTGGGACTACATGACAAGGACACATGAGCCTGTCGCCAGGCAGGGATCTGCAGTTCCCCCACCCTCACCCTTGCTTCCTCTATCACCTTTTTTAGTTGGACGTTCTTCTAATTCCAGAACAATCTGAGATTGTACTGAGTCAGGAATGGCCAACAATTCTCTGTTGCTTGTTTGGTCGATTACAATAACAACTTCCAAAATCCATACAGTGAGTTCATAACATAGAAATAAAATAAGACATCCCAAGAGGAAAGGTAGAAACTCCTACTGCTGAACTTAATAAAACAGAGGACCAGACAAATCCTTTGCAGTGGCCTGCAGGCACCTGACCTGTGCAGAGGAGGAGCGCAGGGCGGGTTTTTTGATATAGAGGGGAAGCTACCAGAGAGGGTCTGGAGACGTTTCCCTTCCGAGGAAAGCTGACTCTAATCACTCCGGCACCCACATGGACATTGCTGCCTTCTCTAACATGCTCGCGCGCGCACGCGTGCACACACACACACACGCACACACACACTCACAACAGTCGGAGAATCTGAATCTTGACTAGCTCCTATCCATTTCCAGAGCAGGGCTGGCTCTCCTCCCCAAGGCCCTTTCACACGCAGCAACATGAAAAGCACATGCTGGCTGGGCCAAGCTCCACCAGGACTGGGGGCAGGTGGAATGGGTGCTGTGCTCACATTTCTGCGATGGTCCACACCGCAGTCAGTGTGCTTAGCTGCTGCTGGAGCCTCGTTAAGCACCGGTATCTTGCCCACTGTACTTGCTGTCCTCATGGACTACCTCTTCATTGCCTCATGCACGAAAATGTCCCTTTGACCACACTGTCCCAGAGAGTCCCATTGCTAGGATATCTGGCCAGGGTGAGGGCATGCAGCAGAGGTCAGAACAGGAATGAACATAAACTTGAACAGGAGGCCTTGCACAGCTGCTTGCCTCAGGTGGCTTCCCTCCAGCTATTCATTCTCTTGCAGCGACTTGCTGTTTTGTGGGAGGGGTTTACTCTCCTGTGGTGTTCTTTTCCTTGGTCACTCCTCTTCCATCTCTCAGTTGTTCTGAAAACCAAACCATGTTGCCCAAATAGATTTCACATTGCTGTAATTTGATTAAACAAATCCAGTTGCCTTTGTTACAACCCTCTCCTTTAACTCCTTAGCAGGAGAGAGGAGAGTGGGTGTTGGCAAAAGGTCAGTCAGGTGGTTTTCCTAAACAGATACACGTAAAAACACACAAACTCCACAAGTAGCTGGCTGGAATGCTACTTCTTTCCTAGAATCCCATCAGTTTCCCTCTCTTTAAAAAACGTATTTCTTGCCCTGGCCCGAGTGGCTTACTTGGTTGGCACATCATCCTGTAACCAAAAGACTGCAGGTTCAATTCCCAGTTAGGGCGCATACCCAGGTTGTGGGTTCAATTCTGGTCAGGGAATATATAGGAGGCAACTGACTGATGTTTCTCTCTAATATCGATGTTTCTCTCTCTCTTCTCTCCCTTCCTCTCTAGAGGCAATAAAAAATGTCCTTGCATGAGGATTAAAAAAATAAAAAACAATTCTTAACTTCAACCTTCATTGTGGATTCTTCCAACCCAGTTCTATGTGGCCAACAGAAAACAAGAAAATCATCTCCACTCAGCCCAGCTGGGAGGGTTTCCTCTGGACCATGACCATTGTTTGGAACTCCTTATCTCCAAAACCCACGATTTCTCTACCATCACTTTGGGCCTTCCATTCTTGATTAAGTCAAGACATCACTCATACAGTTCCTGATCATGCACCAAATTCTTGCTGGGACAAGCTGTGATCACTCATTCATTTTCCAGGTGCTCTTCTCCCTCCCTCTGGGAAGAGTACCTTCGCACCACTGAGAGCAGACTGAATGCCCTTCTTCTGTTAGTTTCCCAAGCACCTGCCAAGACTTGCATTGAGTACTAATTCACTACGGGGCTGATTCTTCTAATGTCCACTTCACTTCTAAATATTTTAAAATAGGGGAAAGAGTCTTCAGATCTTCAAAAATTAAATGCAAAAAGAAGGTAAATTTTTGGTTTAAGAAGTTAGTTTCTCAAAGGCCATATTTCAACACAAAACTTTGTTTTGAGAAGATAAACTCACAAGTTAATTATCTTCATATTGTATTAGGCATCTGTGACCTGCATCTTTTACGACTTGAAGAGAACTAACGTGAAGCCAAGTTCAAGCTCAGTGACTGGAAGAGTCTGAGTCATTATGAATTAGAGAAGAGAACACATGGTTATAACCCTACAAGGTTGTTAACAGTTTGTCTGTTGGTTAAATGCCATGTCAAACTTACATTGCAATTTCTTTTAAGTCTCCCTTTAATTTTAACAATAAAAGAAATTGGAGTTTTGATCCAATATTTCCAGATAAAGAAGTGCAATGTTTCCAGTAGTCATTTGATCATGTATCTTGTAGTGCATTTTTT
Organism: Noctilio leporinus; assembly: GCA_004026585.1. Lineage (NCBI taxonomy): Eukaryota > Metazoa > Chordata > Mammalia > Chiroptera > Noctilionidae > Noctilio > Noctilio leporinus. Next base: position 178,560 of record PVIW01001435.1, on the reverse strand, counting down.
TGGATTCTCTTTGATGTCTCAGGTTGAGTCTTCAAACAGAAATTCAAATTAAATTTAAATGAGACAATCTGATTTCCCAGACTGGAGAGAATATTCACAAATATGAAACAGACAACGAAGCAGCAGCTCAGTTGTTCAGCTGGAAGGGGTAGGGGAAGGAGGTTTCAGGAAGAGGGTAACAAATACTATCAGCTGCAGTTAGTAGAAGGCTCAACCTTTAGGGTGGAGTGCAAAGCTCCGTGGGGCACACTCTAACGCGGGCTGCAGTCTGTGCACTCAACACAGCTCCCATTGTCACAAATTCTTACTGCCTCCTGCTGTTCTATAACCACCTACGATCTTTCATGCTTCAAAAAATATTTTCCACCTTGTTTAACTGACTATATAAAAACACCAAGACCTGCTGCTTGGGTCCTCATGATACAAAGGAAAGTCTATGTTCCAGGCCTGGCTAATAGACTTCCTAGCTAGTTTTCTTAAGCAATCTCTTTGTAGTAGATTAAATATGGCTGCAGACCTTTTGCTACTCCTCCCAATGAGAGATTGAGGTTAACTACCCATCCCTTAAATCTGAATTGGCCTTAGCAAGTTGTGGCACCAGTATGACTCAATCTACAATTATATTTCAGTACTTGATGGCTTCAGAACTCATCACATTTTGATGAGACAAAAATATGTTTCAGCACTTGGCAATTACTTGGGACTTGTCTCATTTATGAGAACTTGTATGAGTCTCAACACTGTCCCGCAAGAGAAGATGCTCCATTGTGCCGTACTCTTTGCTTTTGACACTCCTCACAAGTTTCGGAAGGAATTAATAATGAGTACCAAGGTACCACTATAGTTATATGGAGCTTTCTGCCTTACTCACATGAGACACTCTTTCTGGAAGAAGCCAGTCATCACTGGAAAAAAAATCCATCTCACAAAGACTGCCATGTTGTGAGGAAGCCCAAACTAGCCCCATGGATGAGTCCCATGGAGAAAGACGGACGTCTGGCCAGTCCCAGGTGCTCCAGCCCCTCCAGTTCAGGTTCCTGGCAAGGAACTGAGTGCACCGTCTTGCACACAGCATAGAAAAGAACTGAGGAATCCAACTAATGCCAGAAATGAGGCCTCAGACATCTGGTCCCAGTCAAGTCATCCCACCCATATCTTCTCCCTCAAGCCACTCTGGATGAGACCATAGTTGCCGTGGTACAGAGAGAAGCCATCTTGGTTGAATTCTACCCAACTTCCTCCCCCACAAAATCTTAAGCATAATGTTTGTTGTTTTAAGTCACTAACTAATATGTAGATAAGCACAATGAACACAATGAAACTCCACAGGGTTCTATTCCTTCTCCTCTAAAAGGTAAAGGCAGTGACATCTTCAGCAGCAGCCACTTAGAGCTGTTCAGCATGTCCTCTCTGACCCTCTGAGCACATGCTGGTCAGCCAAAAGACTACATCTTTTTCAGACTCTCTTGTAGGTGGAGGAGCCTATGAGACTAAGTTCTGGCAAAAGAGACGTAAAAGGAAGCCAGAGGTTACATAACAGGGCAATACTCTTAAAAGAAAGGGGATATGGCCTTTATTTTTCCCCATTTATCTTGCTTAGAATGTGATGTAACAGCTGGAGCTTACGCAGCCATCTTAAACCAGGAGATCTGCTAAGAATAGTGAAACGTTAAAATTAAACAACACTTATGAAGCAATTGTACTACTACCCTTCTAAATTGTTTTACATGAATGAGAAATCATATCTGGTATCACACACTAGTATTTGGGGATAGAGGAGTCTATTTTTTGTAGTCACACCTAATACTAGTAGCTTTAACTACCTCACAGGGGAGATATTTTTCTGTTTGTCCACTACAATATCAGAGCCAGGCATTTAGGAGATGTTCAATAGATGTTTGTTGGATGGATGGATGAATGGATGGATGGGTGGATGAATGCAAGGATGGATGGATGGATGGATGGATGGATGGGTGGTGGGTGGGTGGGTGGGTGGATGGATGGGTGGATGGATGAATGGATGGATGATGGGAGACTACATCTATATATTCCTACCTTCAACTTACACGAACCAAAGTAGCACAGAACATCTGAGATTTGTCCAGAATTGAATATTGTGTCTATTCCTCTACTTCCCTTTTCCAGGACCACCAGAGCTTATCTAGTAATGGCCATTCTTGAAACAGCAAGATCACAGCATATACATTTTAAATACACCCTCCCTGTTAAACTATACCAGGTACTAAACTAATCATTGCCAACCACCCATGAGCATGTATTCTTACAAAGAGTATTATCATCCCTGGCAGTCATCTGGAAGGTAAACAGGAATGTGCAATTCACAAAGTTGAAAATAAGGTTGCCTTCCAAGGGTTAAACTAATTAAATCAGTACATAATAGGAGGTGACAGAAATGACTCTGAGGCTCAGGGGAAAGTCACTTCATCACGGCATGATTAGTAATATTAACACATCTAAAAGTAAGAATGTGCCAGCAGGAGGAAGAACAAATAGGAACTGGAGTCAGGGTTGGGGGGTGGGGAGTGTGCACACTTCTCCCACAATGTCCAGCAGCCATTATAATTACTTGTTTCATGCTTGATTTATACCAACTCTGATATTTAGCTTGATTTCCCACAGTGGTCCTCAGACGAAGCAGGCATCAGAAGCTCTCGCCCAGGGTGGGAGATCACTGGACTCACCCCAGAGTTTCTCACGGAACAGGTTGGGGGTGCCCATGAGCTCCACATTTCCAGTTGGCTCCCAGTTGGGGCTGGGGCTGCTGGCCCAAGGATGCACTTTGGGCAACACTGCTATAACTGGACGTTTCACTATTGTTTTAGAAAAGCCCACAGGAGCAGCTCCGCTACAGTCAGGTTTCAGAGAGTTTCAGAGAACCCCCTTCTCAATCATGACAGATCCCATAAGTAAGTACGAGAATTGACATAAATCAAGTACAAAAGTAGTTGCAGGCCCGGTAAGATGTAAAGCACTTACAGGCTTAGAATTTCCATTTCAACTTCAGTAAGGCTGATTATTACACCCCAAGCACTGAGTCTATCACTGTGACTGTCGCTACACCGTACATTATGACATCTAGATATCAGCAGGCAAATTATTTAGAGCATCCATCAGTATAAATAGTAGAAAGAATACTCCAAAACTTTTTAGTTATGCTTTTATCACAAAAAAATCTACTTGTGATAGTTTCATTAATATTATTGGTTTATTTTTTATTTTGCATTATTTGAATTGTATTATTTTTTATATAACCAAAAGATTAATAATAACTGATACCCATGTTTAGACATTGTTCAGACTCATTTATATATATATGTGTGTATGTGTATATATGTGTATGTGTGTATATATATATGTGTGTGTGTGTGTGTGTGTGTATATATATAAATATATATATATAAACTTACTCCTCTCCACAACCTCATTTTCATTTTGTAGATAATGAAACTGAAAATCAAAGAGGTTAAGTGACTTGCCCAATGTCTCATAGCACCTAAGTCTGGTTCATCCATGTTAACAATGACCATAGGTTATAACAATTCAATCAACTGTCAAAAATACTTGTGGGCATCAATTATGCATTATGTGTTCATTTTTAAGAATTATTTTTAAAATTCACATTTGTAGAGACCATATTATAAAATAAACAAGATGTAAAAGATTCTCTTGTTCATATTAAGCATTATTCATTATCAACTGCTTTTTAATATTTTGATAGTTTTATCTGCCTAGATGAATTTCTCTGCATCTTTTCAGAGGACATATTGATTCTAAGTCAGTCTCCTACCAACCTAAACATACCCTCTTTTTAATGATAATAATTTGTATTATTACCACACAAAGCAAACACTATGGAATTGTACAGCTACTAGGGTAAGCCCTTGATTAATCCTTATCATAGCCTGAGGAATAAGATGCATTTATGGCCAGCTTACCAATAAAAAATCTGAAAATTTTAGAGTTTAGAATGACTTCCCAAAGATTCATTGGCTAACAAGTGGCACAGTGAAGTTCTAAACACATCTTCTAGTTGGGCACAAAGGTGCACGCCCCTCCCCGCAGCGCATGCGGGTCCCCCACAGGCTTCTGAGCGGCAGACTGGTGCGTGTCGTGGAGGAGAGAAAGGGCCCTCTCTTGCTGATGGGCTCTCTGTAACCAGGGGCACAGAGCATCTTTCTCTTGAATTTACTGTGTGCCCTGTGGTTAACTCGGCAGCAGGTCATACTTGTTCTAAGGTCTGTCTCGAATCCAAAACTTGTGTCTCCCTGCTGGGCTTTTGTTGAAGCCACCTCCTATCATCTTGACCTTCCCTGCTCACTCAGACAGAACACCGCCAGCGCTTTGGGGGACCCATCCCTCCCACCTTCCCTTCCCCAACGCACCAGATCTGCAGACCCTTCTTAACCTGCCTTCCAGCCACACATCAAGGCATAGGATAAAAGTGCCATCATTTTGCAATGATTCAGATTCGGCTTTGCATTTTTTTTCTCCTTCTTTTTATCTACATGTCTTTTCTTCCAAACCTGTTAGCAAATTCCTCCATGAATGGCACCCCAAAGTTTGAATGAAGTTAGCAATACATAAAACTGTACCCTTTTAAAGGAAGGACTACCATTTAATGTTTTTTTTTTTCTTTTACATATAATTCAGTTAGTTATATTCCAGTTCCTACCAAAGAGTAGCTCACACACTAATGTTCATTAAAATGCACTGATTTCTAAAATCAACCTAGAAAAGTGATGCCAACCACCAATTTCTATCTCACAGAGGAGATGGCTGGAAATGCTTCCAGACTAGAAAGCTGAGATTCTAAATATTTTAAAGGATTTACTTTACCATTGGAAGGACTGAATCTGAAATTTTTTTGGCCCTTCATTCTAAGTCCTATTCCCAATGAAGGTCAAAGCGAATACCAGGCTGCGGGTTGGGGTGGTGGGGGAAGGATGGGATAAAGGACATTTCGTATCAACATTCAGATTTGCTGTACATTATGTGCAGCAAGATTCAGGAGGTGGGGACTCCACCAGCAGGGGTTTGTGACCAAGGAGGAAACAGCTGTTTCAAGAATATGGTGACAGAGGAAGTTTCAGGTGGAAGGAGTACAGGAAGCGACTTCAGTTCTTCCTCCTAGTGTCTGTTGTAACTACTCCTCCTTGTACCAGACCTATGAGCCCTTCACTCCATGTTCCCTGAGTCAAATGAACGTGGTTTAAAAATAAAACAAAACAACAAACACATTTTTTGTAGCTAGGGGTTACTGCTTCTGCAAGCTCTACTGACCGCCCTGCCGCTGCATGGAATGCCCCCCTCCTTCCACCCACCATGCCATCTTGGCTCCAGGCCATGAAACATTTGCAAAACAGCACCCTGCTGTGGGAATGCACTTTTTGTTCATCAAAGACGTTGCATTTTAAACTCTCTTGCCTCCCACATCCAGCTTTGGACTTCTCCCACACAAATGTCTCTCACTCACTTCTGCTTCCCCTTCCCTGTCTATCTCATAAAAAGTTATTGTAACATATCAAGTAATTAAAGCTCTTCATGGGTGAACTCACGCACCGAAAGGAAACCTCTAGCATGTGAAAAGGTGGCTCTGACAAATTCTAAATTTTTTTTAGAAAATATATTATTTATCTGATTTTTGGAAATAAGAGAACTAATTTTTCCAACACAATATGCATGCATCCCCCACCCCTTAGCTGTTTTATATTTTTAAGCTACATTTGGGAGAAAAATTCCCATTTGCCACAACAGATCAGAGATAAATGAAATAGTGCCAACATTTACATGTTTCCTGTCTTCAATTTGTAATTTGTGTTCCTGATAAACCAGGACTAGGGAAAGTGAAAGGAAATGATGACCGGAAACAAGTGGAGTTGCCCCTTTTTTAAATTGCCTCCCTGTTACTTGGAGGAAAAAAAACACCCTAGACACCATGCTCAATTCCATGTCTGCAAATCGTACTGTGATGTGTTTGACTTTAATTTGTGCACCCAGCCCTCCTCCCTTGCCTGGTGCAGATGCCATGTCCTTTTAACATCAGCGTCCACTGGCCTCATTCTCGTTCTTCAAAACAGGGTCCCTGGAATGATCTTGGAACCAGTCAAGACAGGGCAGCAACCTTGCATTCAAGTGAAAGCAAACTACTCTTGTGATGACCTATTGAGGCAATTTTACTTTCAATGAGCTGCTTTCCTTTTCCTGGATTTGGGCCTACACATAAGCAGAGGCTGTGTTTAAGAAATAACGGTGGAGAGAAGCAATGATCAGAGTCAAAAGCTTCCACTGCAGGAGTGATTGAATTCCTGCCTCCGGAATGTTAGCAGGCAGAGTGCCATTCCCTTTCTCTGTGATAGAAAGTGGGGACGGTCTTATTCTTGTATCACTCTAGCTGCAGAGGAACCCAGGTGAATATGCAAATTAATCCCCTGATTAGTCATGGTGATGAATATGGGAGGCTTGATGTGGAAACTGTCCATTAAAGAGCCCCAGAGAGAAGTCCATCTTGGCATTCAGGAAATGACCCAAATTCAAGAACACACACACTCAGAAATGCATCTCCTTTTTCTTGGGTGGATTTGGCTATTCCCCTCTTTCATTGTCATTTCTTTTAAAGGCAAGGGTAACTATTGTTAGCTGATTGTTGATAACTCTGAAATTTCCTCAAGGTTGTGGATTTCTCAAAAAGGTAGAGCCAGGTGCTCAGCGCTCTACAGGACTTTAGATGCCTGATCCAACAGCATCATCTTCAGGGGATAAATCGGAACCACGGAAGATTGAATGCTAGGGCAAGGTGCCAGCCCTGGGTTGGCTGGCTGGGCAGGACCTATACAACTCATGAGCCAACGCACAGCATTAGGTGCCCTTCTCAACCAGTTTTGCCCATGTAGGTTTTCTGTGAGAGGCCAAAGGCTAAAACTGTGGGCCAATGTGACAGATGAATGGGGGCAGGAGAGTTAAAGAGAAGAAAATAGAGAAAAGAGGGGTACCAAGAAACCTGTATAAGAGAGCCAGAGGCAAATGTTTAAAGAGGGAAATATTTAAATTTCCATTCTCCACTCTCTTTTTCCTTGATTACTTTTAATGGCAAGAATTGGTTAAACTATATTGTGAGGCTTTTTTTTTTCTTTTCCTCGGATAGTAATAATTAGTTGTGTCAAGCAGACTAGTCAGATGACAATGTGATTTCAATGAGAAAAAGTTGAAGAATAAACTATAATTATTTGGACAGTCATCTGATCAGGTTTTCTTTTCCTTGTCACATTTTAAATGATTTATGAAGTTATATGTGGGTGTCTGCTGAAGAGGTAAGTTAACGTGTGTTAAAGCCTTTGTTTCTTACTATGTTCTGTTTGGTTTAGAAGCATAGGCCAGTTAAGCTAATTTAAGCTCCAATATCACTTGCTCCTGAAATTAACCATCTTAAAATGTCACAGCTTTCATACAGTCAAGTAGCCTATGCTATGTGCCATTGTGCCCAACAGTGTATCTTCTAAGGAAGTTCCTTGGGAAGAAACCAGTCAACATGGCCTCAGAAAAGAGAGATTCATGGTTTAAAAAAGAGAAAAATAGCACAAGTATACCTTACACTGAGAAATCACTGGCTGCTTTGCATATTAAAGATTCTGGGACATTCTGCATTTAATACAGTTCTTTCACCACTTTTAATTCAGCATTTCTCAAGCTTATTTTCCCCAGAGTCTCTTTATTTGCCTCTAATTTACTAACATTCTTTGGGATCTGTGTGTTACAGTAAAACACTTTGGGAAATGTTGATTTAGCTGATATGGACACAGTTGTGTAACTATAACCCACTGTCTTCCTCCAAATGAGTAAAAAGTAACCTGAAAAATAAATGCATTATGGGTAAGTGCTCTAAAAATTGGAATGCTTTTTTGACCATGGTGGCAAATGGTAGCTTTCAAGCAGGGTTCTGAGAAAATGTTGCCTTGATAATGTTTTAGAGGGGAGTAACCTGACATCGTTTCATGTTAATTCTCAACATCCATCTCCTGAGTCTTGCTTTGTAATCCTAGATCCAAACAAGTTCTGCTACAGCAGATTTTTAAGTGGCAGCTGGAAGAGTCATTTATAATCACTATACCTGGAGTTCCATACATGGAATCCATGCACTGGTTAAAAAGGTCAAGTTACAAGGTTGTGTCTGTGAGCAAGACACAGGATGGTCTTTAAATGGCAGGGAAATCATTTCCCTTTTATCTTTTATTAAAGGGGATCAGGTGTTTGCCCAAAAGAATTACACTCAAAGCAACGTGCCATTCTATTCTGGAATATGCCCATAAACTAGAGATATGTCTGTTTAAATAAACATAAAATCATGAATATCCTACAGCCAAATGAGACAGTAGCATTTAGGACTAACAGCAAACAAAATCTACTTATTTTCTTTCCTGAATAAGTGACTCAACTTTGAGATTACCCAGATTTTTCCAAGAACAAAGAGGAAATAATCCCATACATTTTGATATTTACTTGTTTCTCAGTAGTTTTTAATTTGCATGCTGCTAAATAGCATGTGAGAGAGGGGGTTTATTTTCTGTCAAAATACTTGAAATAGTGTCCCTGAAATAGTATAAAATTAAAGAATTCAGGCCAGCATCTTGCTCAGAATAATGTGTATTCTTCACTTTTCAGGGTTTGGTTGTATTGTCGTATTCTTTGAATAGAACTCAAGGGGAATTATTAGTTGTACTAGCCTGAGCGTTCTTGTTTCTACTTATTTTGAAACCTTTCATTTGTAGCAACAGCTGCAAGGTGTACCTTCAAGGATTTTGCTTTTTTGATTTATACTTTTATACACTCAAATCTCAATTGAGATCTCCTAGCTTCATTCCATTTTTTGACCTTACACAATCAAGCTGGAGTGACCCCCAATCTCTTAGGACTGGGCTACATTCCAAACCAGGTTATGGAAGGACAAGAGCAGAGAATCAAAGCCACACATCACCCTGGCCCCAAGGAGACACTTCATGGAAAGCCGAGTGAAGGCCAGCCAATCCGCAGACCTCATTTATTTACCCACGTGAGGATCCTCAACTCTCCACCCTTTGAACTTTTGACATTCTTTTTGAGTGTGTGTGAGTCCTGTTTATACCAAACACAAAAGCCAGGCAGATGCTTGGTTTGGCATGGAAATTGGCTTTGTGGAAATAAATGTTCTTTCTTTTCCTATTTTTTTTTTTTTTTATTGTCATTATTTTTTGTTCTGGTGAGGATGCACACCGCTGACATGCATCGTAGTTGCTGACATATTAGTGAATATTCCATGCATCTGTTTCTGGTTATTGTTCTCCTCATGACACAACTGTCATCGCGCCCACGCAGTGAGGCATTTCAGATCATAAAAACCCCTCGGAGCCTGGTCAGATGGAAGCGGTCGTCAGTAAGGCTGTTCGCTAATGTATCTGGAAGTCAACTGAGCATGAGTGCCTGAGCACTTCTGTGTGCTCCCCAACCCAATTTCAGGGAGACTGCTTTCACTTAGAAAGAGGCTCTCTTGGATGAATTGGGAAGTAGACTGGATCTACCCTCCAACTGAAATATTTTCAAAAACTTTTCATTCCCACATGAATACCCTGTCTGATGTTCATGGAGGCGGAGTAGTTATTCTTTATGCCATTATCGATGAGCTTAACAACACGCCCAGGGAAAGAAACATATTGTTATACCCTGGGCTCTCACTGAGAAACTGGCTTTGGGGAAAACGAGAGGCTTGCCTCCTCATGTCACACGTCTGGGAAACAGAAGAACCTGCCTCCACCTCTCTCCCATCAGTAGACATGCCACAGAGGACCGGGGGTGAGTGCAGACCTTGGCAGTGTAAACCAGGTGCAGGGTAGGCTTAGGGAAAGCTGATCAACAACAAAATGCTCCCTAACAGTTGTTTAAGTGGGAATTCAAGTTTTGGGACAGGCTATTTCTAAACCCCAGTTGTCTGCACGTCCTATTGAAGAGTTACCCTCTGCTATGAATGAGACCGAGATTGAAAACAAGGGAAGATAGCACCCTTTGGCTTTTCCGTAGTGCCTTGTAAATGGCATAAGGTCAGCTGAGTCATTCTGTTTATAAGGCCTTTGTTTTTCCTTACTGTAAACTCTTCAGGACCCTCCATGGCCTGGTGCGATTCAATACAACTGGAGCTCACAGGGGTCTTGATCTCTGCGTGCGCCCCCCCACTGCAGTCATTTATAAAGTCCCACGGCATCCCAGGACCCGAAGTAGATTGTGGCTTCTAAGTGGACACAAGCGCTATGAATTCCAGCATTAGACCGGCATAAGAAATGTCCCTAAACTCATTTCCTGAGAGTGAGCACGATGATGTGGCTGGAGGGAATGGGGGGGTGGGGACGGCAAACCCCATAAGGGATGAGGTTGGTATCCAATTAGCGTCTTTTCATATGATGGTTTAGGGAGGCCAAGGAATCCCAGGGTAGGTGCAGTTACTCTCTCATTGGCAAAAAGGGAACACAAGCTCTTTTTAATAGCGTGATGCTGGAGGAAGAAAGGACAGAGAAAGGAAAGGGGAGAAAAGACCTAAGGAAAATTCTGAGCAGATACAATTCCCTGAGCATAAGCATTTCTGTAACAAGAAATAAAAAGATTAAAAAATTAATAAATTCATCGCACAATCAATAATATTGTCAAGCAGTCCATTTTTGATAAAGCATCTGGTGTCATGAACGCAATTTCTCACACAGATAATGAACAGGGCAGTTGAAATTCACAATTACCCAAAATTCCCTCTTTTAAACAAGACTTTCCTGTTCAAATCTCAATGTATTTTTTTTTTCCTTCCTGTCTTCTACGCTCAGCCGTTTGGTTTAAAGACAGCCAGGGAGCTAAATATATATTAATTAGAACTCTTGGGGCTGGGATCAGTGAGATACAATTATACCAAGCGGATGCCATTCCAGGCTCTGATAGCTTCATTTAAATTCCTGAATAAAACATGAAATATCTTTAATGAGAAATGAATATAGTTGTCAGGAGGGAGTAGTTCTGATATTGTTACTCGTTGAGATACAGAAGATGAAGATATAATGTGAATACCTTCCCGTTTACATAAAAATGATGGTTGTTGGAAAAGACAGATCCATCTTCCCAGATGTCTCGAGTGGAACAAAATCGAAAACTCACAGCGCCTAACTGCACAGCCTCCTCCCGAGGACGTGCTGCCTTGGAGCCTCTGTGGATTCGCAGGCACAAACCTGCTCTGTCTGTGCCTGCAAACACAGCTTCAGAGAGAATGAACATGGTGTTTCTCTACAGAGCGAAGTGTGTGGCTTCCTTCTAAGCAGGAACAGGGTACAATTTCATAGTTGTAAACATATTTTGTTGGGAGTAAAAGACACGCAGAGGTGTGCAAACTTATCTCCAATTTCTGTCCTCTTCAAGACGGCCGCTGCTCAGTACGGAGGAAAATGGGTTAGTAAGTTCACACTGTCAAGGAGATGAGGTCCGCACGGCTCCTTGCCTCCTCTTAGATCACAGGCCCTGGGAAGCCGTAGCCTGACCCCCAGACTCCAGTAAAAGCCTATTCACCTGTTGGGATGAGGCAGGAATTTTCTTCTCTTCTTTCCAGGGGCTTCCCTGTATTCATCGTGTCTCTCATAATTAAAATAGCAGCATGCTACCTTGCATTCAGGCTGCACCTGTCGTAATTCCAGGTGACCTTCCAGTGCTTTAGAAATATTAGCAACAATAACCGGTGGTTGCAATACCTGCCACTAAAATGGGAGGGCCAGGTTCCCCACCCGTCCAGGAGACTGGAAAGCAGGAGGAGGGAGAATTCACCAGTAATTGGTCTGGAATGACATAGGAGGATAAGGATTTTTTTATTCTTTATTATCTGCCATCACAGTGCTGAGCTATTTTAGAAAGTAAATACCACCTTGTTTTCTGTTTTCTGACTAAGAGAGAAGGCACGACTTTGCCTTTATAAAGTGGATCCAGGGGTCAGGTGAACCAACCAGAGGCTGGTCAGTTGATAAACACCCTGCAGTTGTGTTCCTGAGCACAGCAGTCTCTGGGCGTCCCGATGGGCGTCCCAATGGGCATCCACACGCCACCTGCTGCGGGCTGCGCTGAGATGCAGTCGTCTGGGTCCCAGCTTTCGAAGAGCTCATGGCAGTGAGTGCCAAACAACGCTGTTGCATGTGAAGGCTCCTCCAAGACCTTTCCCACCTCCCCAGCTCCTCAGTCCACCTCACGGTCTGCGTGTGGAGACTGGAATGATGCGTTTCCAACCAAGTGGCTGGTCTCAATTATACGTTAAGTAGCAAGCATCTAACCCGCTTAGCTCTCCAGACTTGCACATGGCTCCATGGCTGCACTGGCATTGCTCTCTCTGCCAGGACTCACCTCCTCCCACGTCTGTCTGTGAGGGCACTGCCATGTTCTGGGAAGCCCCTTCTGAATAGTTCTCCCTCTCTCCTGGGGCCCTAAGGGTCCTAAGAGCATCTTTTGTGCCAAATACATATCTTTTTTTTTGGCACTTATTAATTTGTCCATTGCTGCTTCCTCCATTAGATTGAAAGCTATTTTTTTTGTAAGATTTTATTAATTATTTTTAAGCAGAAGGGCAGGGAGAGAAGAAGAATGGGAAAGAAACATCAATGTATGGTTATCTTTCACCTGCCTCCAGCTACGGACCTGGCTGGAGACCTGGCTTGCACCCTGGTTATGTGCCCTGGCTGGGAACCAAACCAGTGACAGGCCGGCACCTATCTACTGAGCTACAAGCCAGGGCGATCGAAAGCTGTTTGCTAAAATAAACTACATATGTTGCAGGTCTAGCAAAGTACCTGACACATGGGTTCCAATAAATAATTGCTGACTAAATAGAAACATAAATAAATAATAGCAATAGGTAATATAATCTGTTGAGCTTTTTTTAAGTTAATTTTTGCACAAAACCTAACAGTTTGCTTTACACATGCTTGTATAAAGACAAGGAATCTTGAAAATCAGAAAAAAAAATGCCTTATATTCTGTGTTTTCCTTTTCCTTCCATTATCAAAATAATTATCACACCCCATGAAACTGATATAGGAGCAAAGAAACCTGGGGATTGGTGTTCTTGCTCTAAGTAAGAACTGTAATAGGTTAATGGCCTATTCTTCATCTATGCAAAGATCAAAGCAAGACCCTGAATGATAAAACTGCCTAACAAAATATTGAATAGACATACTTATTGTTCCTGTCCTGACACATTGCAGCAGAGAGCCCAAATAAAAGAATCTCTCCTTGAAATAAATCGGCGTAAAATAGAAAAAATAACTTTGCTAATGACTTATACCTCATTTTAGGCATCTGCCAGCCTGGCCAAGAGATTCGGAAAGTTTACACCTCATGCTAACTTGACTGCATGTTCTCCTCTCTTTTATGTCCACAGTGTGGAAATTTAGTAGAACTGGGTCACTCCAGTGAAAAGTGTCCTTGCTTCCCTGCCAGTGGTTTTGACATTAATGTCCTAGATTCAGCCTGCTCAGGTTTATGACATAAGCTGAGAGGTCCCTGTGTACCTGGGGAGCCCAATGAGTCTACTGCTAGTCATGTTTAAAATCACACAGTTTTGCCCTGGCTGGTGGCAGACTGTGAATCCAAAGGTCACTGGTTCGATTCCCAGCCAGGACACATAACGAGGTTGCAAGCCAGGTCTCCAACCACATTCGTTGCTGGAGGCAGGTAAAAGGCATACATTGATGTCTCTCTCCCTCTCTGCCTCAATCCCTTCCCCTCTCTCTAAAAAATAATAAAATCTTTAAATAAATTAAATTAAATTAAATCATATGGTTTTAAGACCCTTGCCCATTTCCCTATTACCCACCAGGGTTGGATTGAAGTTAGGTCTTCTTGGCTCAGTGTATTTAGGTCTTGCTAACTTTATTCCTAAGTGTGTGTGTGTTGGGGTAGGTTAGGGGGACTATGGAAGAGCATATAAGAGAAAAACAAATTCAAGTCAATCCAACATTATTAGAAATAGGATCTTTCCTAGATATAGCATCACATCTTATATTGTGAAAATGATTCTCCCATACTCACACACACCCCTAAATTTAAATGGAAGAAACAAAAAATTAAACACAAAGCAATCTTCTCAAATTGTGTGTGTGTTGGGGGGATTTTTCTCAGCCAGATTTATAGATTTTTTCTCTGAAAACTAACTTCTAACCATTAATTGCCTCTCCTATTACCTTTGGGCAGGACTGTGCTGATTCATGCCTGATCTACCATATAGTTAGCCTTCCACCTGGCCCTTCTGCATGCATGTTGCCTTTTTTCTACTAGGCCATGCTGCATACCTCTGCCTAATAAATCTTCCTGAAATAAAAGTTTATTCTGTATCTTCTCTCTATAACCATCAATGGCCCCCTGGTGCCTCCTGAATCCATTTCAAATGTCTAGGTGTATTTTCCTTATGTGACTTTATTTCTGGTCTCCTACATACAAAATACTTCTGTTGGAGCCAAATTCATTGTGATCCAAAAACAGCTACATTTTCCTCCCTCCACACACAGTAAAGATTCAATAAACGTGATGAAGAAGGTTATAGGTGTTCATACTGATAAAGATGGGGTGAGGGCACTTGATATGCAGAGGGAATTTGAACAAGATCCATGAGTGTAACCTTATTATATTTCAATTAAGTTGCCTTTTTGTTTGTCTATTTTCCTACTTCATTATGGAATTTTAAAATGTGAAATACCTGGCTCTGCATCCATATCAGTGTACTGCCTGATAACCGATGAATATTTCCAAAGAAAATAAATGAATGTTACCTAAAGTATAAGAGATCAACATTGTTCAGGGGACTGAAACACAAGAAACTAATATTAAAATAGAAGAACTGAACAGCAAATGAAATAGACTGGAGAAACAGATGATGGGGAGAGAGAGAGAGGAAGGGAGGGAGAGCTGTATGTATGTATTTATGTATGTTTGTATTGGGCAGGATAGGCTATGTTAACCACATGACAAACACAAGCATCTCAAGGACTTAATTCAATACAGGTTGATTCTTGACCCCCACAAAGTTCAATGTGAATTCTCCTGATGGGCAGTTTCCTAAAAGCCATCCCTCCACATAATAATCACTCAGTACCAAATTCCTTCCACAGTTTACTATCCTTTGAGTCTTCCTGAAAGTCTTATTTTGGGTCCTCTGCACCCAACCAGCTAACAAGCAAAGTGTAAGAGCGTGAAAGGATCTCCTAAAATGGGATGTGTTGCAGGAACCAAGCTGAGCATCCCTGCCAGGTATTCATCATGTCTCCGCACCTTTCATCAGGCTCATCCTCCACCTGGGATGAGGGTAGGATTACTGAAAGCTGTTTTAGGAGCTGCCTACCACCCACAGTGATCATGAAAAAAGAAAACTGTAAATGCCCAAACTATGGGAGTTGAGTAATTGAATAGGTCACTTAGTAAATGGTGTAGTCAAAAAACATTAGTGATGGAAGGGAGACTGACAGAGGAGATTCAGGGAAAGAGAGAGTCAAGTCAATAAAAGTTGGCTCACCAAATGGAATAGATGGGGTTAAATGGAAGCTTTACCACAAACAAGGAAACTGCTGCTGAGCTAGTGGAAACAGCCTGACTGAAGAAGAAAACATAATGAACAGCAAAGGGTAATTTTAGGGAAAAACACACAGCCCAGATGGCCATGGTGATATTCATACCTATCTCGCAGGGAACTCGGAGAATTCCCCAGGTCTCCGAGGGTGCTGAGAGTCGTTGAACAAGCTTGCAGGGGACCTGCATTCTTCTGGGCTGAGGACCCTGCTCTGGGTAGCAAGAACCCAGCAGAATGTCTGGCCCAAAAAGACTCCATTAAAATTGTTTCTTTATCTCAGTGGTCCTCACGCCTGGGCAGGCACACCAGTGACCTGCAGGCTGTGTCCTGAAGTAGCTTTCTAGACCCCTTGGCATTGAGGTTCAGGGTCAGTGGTTTGGGGGCCAGGCCTGGCACTCCAGGGGGTTAATGAGGAAGACAGGCCCCTGTCCCACCCTCAAGACTTCACCATTTACAACTTAAAAAGCAAAGCTTCCCCTCTCCTCCTGAGGAAAAGCTGTTTAAAAACCCAGCAATCTCCAGGACAAGATACCTTGGAGCTATTGAAACACTAATTCGGGCAGACACAGGGAGTGTGGTATATCTCTCCAGGTCCCTACGAAACAGCTGCCCTTTCTCACTTGATGCAACCAGGAGTTCCTTTTTACTTTATAAACGTTACTGGCACAACACAATTAAAGCCCTCCAAAAATGAGATTATAAACATCACATGCTATTTATGACTCTCAGGACCGAAGCTGCTATGAGAAGTCATTTAAATATTGGTAAGAAGCTCATTGCACTCATGCAGGCATGAGGGGAAGGGTCCTGAGCAGCGACTCAGCAGCAGGTCCCTAAGATGCCATTTCTCACTTGCCAGGAAGCGTGGCTGAGGGAATCCACTCACCGAAGACGAATTCATGACCACACGCATGTTTCTTTCACAGCTGCCTGAATGAGTCTGTACCCGGATGTTTTGACCCCAGGTTTGAAACAATCCATAGACCAAATCCTTCTGCTTTTCACAGGTTCCCTAAGTCCTCAGGTTATTTCAATTGCCTGATCATTCATCATTTACCTGTTTTCCTTCCTTTTAGCAGTGACATTCCTGTGTTTCTCAAAGCCATCCCCATCTGCTGTTTCCTCTGCTTAAACACTGTTCCCTATGATTCTAGCATCAGTGTTTTTTGGTTTGTTTGTTTTCTCACCATTCACCTTCCTGCATGATTGTTACCTCCTCAGGGAGCCTTCAGTCCTGGGGCACCATATCATCCGCTTTTCTGTTCCCTGAACTACTATCATCTAAAATGACCCAGCATCCTGACTTGTTAAAGTGTTTATTCTCTCCTTTTCCTTAGCAGAATGGCTAGGTCATGAGACCAGAGATTTCCCCCGATGACTTCACTGCTCCCACCTCCATACCTACCACAACGCGTAGCACATAGTAAATGCTAAGTGAATTCCTACTGAATCAATGACCCAAGGAATTGGAAAGACACTGAGAGCTGGATTAGGAGATGATGCTCTTTTGTTGAAAAGCCACCATTCCTTCTCCCAAGGGCAGTCCCTTCCTCTCTTATCATACTGATTCATCCAGAGTAACGGGAGAGAGGAGCCTCACTGAAAGACCAAATTCCCCGAGAGGGTCCAGGGACAATTCCACCACAGGTTTCTCCCAGGGTCTGTCAGCTCTGGCAGTGAGCATGCTCCCTTTTTCTCTGGGCAAGGCACACTTCTATGCGACAGCCTCTGACTATCACAGCTACCTCTGAGAGCAGACAGGAGGCATTAAAAATTAAACAACAGAGGAATCCATTGGTTTCCAATCTCGGGTTTATAGACAGGAAAATGCTTCATGACAGGTGGTCTCTGGAACAGAGGTGGCCTCTGAGAGACATTTCTCTTGATTTTATTTTTTAATTAACTTTTATTTTCAGTATTTTGCCCCTTTTTTCTGTCCCTGCTGGAACGATATATCAAGGATAAAAGGCTCACCGCTGTTTCCAGAGCAGCTCAGGCCACCTTGCCGCCCGCTGCCAGGGGAGGGAATCTCTTTAAAGATCACCGTCTCGAAATTCTAATGTTGCCAAGTGGCACACATGGATTCTCATAATACGGTCCCCAACTTCAGATCTTAAAGCGAAACAGTGCAGTTCTTCACTGCTTCGTACTGACAGTCTCCTAATTGCCTGTTTCAAGCCCTGTGAAACAGCGTTTCTCCTGGTTAAGGACCTCTGCCATCCCCTGCTAGACACCCTGGTGAGTGCAGCATATTTTATTCAGCATGTATCAACTGCGCATGGATAGCAAGACGGGCACCGTGCAACTCTTACTATGTGGCATTAAGATGGATATAACCTGTCCAAGAGCAGAGCCATGATTAAATTTTATATCATGTAAACCTTCATACAAATCCATAATATAGTCATTGATGTTAGCAAGCAAGTCGTGTCTTTCTATACTATGAATGCTGCTTTCCCTAGGCCACGATCTCATGGAATTCTCAGATCAGCCTGCGAGGCAGCAGTCCCACTCTGCTCATTTCACAAAGTCAAAGCTAAAGCTCAGAGAGGTGAACTTGCCTAACGTCCCACAGCTCATAAGTGCCAGGGCTGAGGTTTGAACCCAGGCAATGTGACTCCAGAGATTTTGCTCTTAACTCCCTCACAAGACTGAAATACATGGGGTGTCTTGGAGAATAAGATGAAAATAATAACAATAATAATAATTTGGGAAATAGAGAAGAGCTAGATTGCGTAGGATCTTCAGTGCCCCGAGAAATCATTTGGGCTTTATTCTGCAATAAGGAAATTTCAGTATTTGAATGAGAGTCCTTTGAATAAAAGGTCAAACAGGACTGTACATCAATATATTTCTATCAATATTTTATACATATATATTTGTTTATTACTTGTTGTATATTGTGCCTTTTCCTTTGCTAGAATGAATGTGTCACATGAGTAGATTCCAGTTCTCTGCTACATCCTCAATGCTACAACAATATCTGGTACATATAAGGGTTTTCATATACTGAGTGAATGAACCAAGGAAACCAGGTTTCAAGTTCCATTTCTTCCCAAGCTTGGGTTACCCTGGCTGCCTGAACTAAATGCATCCCAGGCTGCAAGACAACCTTCCCACAGTGATGGCGCCTGCACCCGGCTCCATCCTACCCTCCCTATCCCTCACCCCAAACTTGGAACATCAGTAGCCCAGCCTCAGGTTTCCTAGTAGACAAGATGGCCTGGTTCAGGTCTGCTGATCGAAACGTGCTTCTCTAGATTATCTACTTTGATAGGGACTGCTGTCAAAAGAGGTCATCCTTGCCTACCTTCCGTGCAATCTCCCTTTACTATTAAGTGTTAGTTAGATTACGTAGCTTCATGTGAAGAGTAGCAAAAGAAAAAGAGAAAAACCAAAACCCCTCATCTGAACTCACCTCTCCCTGCGCACTCCGGCCCTCCCCTTACAGCTTCCTCTGTACCCTCCACATTTCTCACAGAGCACTTAACCTTCCGCAGGGTATTTTTATGCTCCATTTTCTATGCTATTATGAAGACAACGAAAGTAAATGGAGTTCACTTCAGAGGCGCACTGCCATCTCCCACTGATGTCCATTCCCACCCTCCCCTCTTCCCAAAAGGGAAGCACAGATCCAAACAGAGTGAAGGTGTGTTCCAATTAAAGGCCTCTCCGGAAGTCAGGTAGGTAGGAACGGAGGCCTTTGCTGGGAAAACCAAACTGGTAAAACACCTACAATCGATCCTTCCAGACAAGAGCATTTACTTAGTTACAAAGCTGACCAGGACAAGACTAGGTGAGCTGTCTTGTTGACATGCCCCTGGGGACCTGTGTTCTTCCTTTCTAGCTCTTATCTCACTTAAATACTTGTTTAAACTCTGTTTTCCAGGAGGCTGTTATAGTTCTTTCCTCCTGTCACTAAAGGCTTAAAACAAAAAGTTGTTTATTTTGCTCACAAATACACAATTGGAGGATAAACTCATCAACAATAACAAAAAGGATCTCTCAGCATGTGGTCAGTTTTGTTTTGTTTGCCCCACTGGGGAATCCACAAGGCCAGCTTCCAAGATGACTGGCTCACCACTGATAAATTGGTGCTGAGGAACCAAATCAGGGCTATTGGCTAAAGGCCTCTCCACGAAGCCATTCAGGTTTTTTCATAACATGAGAGCTAGTTTCCAAAAGCAATATTCCAAGAGATAGAAGGTAGAGTCTTCTAAGACTGGGTGCAAATATTTACTGTTATGAGTTGAATTTTGTCTCATAAAAACCAATGCATTGAAGCCCTAACCAGTTGCTTAGAATGTGACCTTATTTGGAAATGGGCTCTTTGCAAATGTAATCAGATAAGACAAGGTCCTGACAGTGGGCTCTAACCCAATATGACTGGTGTCCTTAGAAAAGGAGGGAACTGGACACAGGCACAGACATGCACAAAGAGAAGAGGATGCAAACAAACACAGGGAAAACATCTTGTGGAGATACTGGCAGGGATTGGGGGTGATGCATATCTATACGCCAAAAACCGCTAGTAAACCATCGGGAGCTAGAGGAGAGGTGTGGAATACATTCTCTCCCAGCATCCTCAGAAGAAACCAACCCAATCAATACCTTACCCTGGACGTCTAACCTCCAGAAATGGGAAGGAATACATGTCTGTTGTTTAAGCAAACCAGCCTGCGGTAGGTGGTTACAGCAGCCCCGGGGCACTAACACCAGACACCAGATCCCCACTGGCCAAAGCAGTCAGTCACAGAGCTGGCCTAGATTCAAGGGGAACATCAAAGGGAGTGTCAAAAACAAATCCTGGCCATCATGAAGCCACCACAGGTATTAAAGGAGCACACGGCTATCGTGTTCACTATTTTATCAGTGCTTGATACATAAATGGTCTACCATGAGTATATATTGAAAGAAGGAAAGTAAATAACGGCTCAATGCTTTGCTTGGTTTTCTGATGCGGTGATTTACAGGTATGCTTCTTAGTGTAGCATGCTTTCTGAAAAATCCTTGTTTTCAGCAAACAGACAAAATGGTACCATCATGACCAGTGGTAGGTGCTTCACTTCTGCATTTTAAATCACAATATTTCAAAGAAATGTCTGGCCCTCCATTCCCTGAGCCCAGAGCCACTGCATGTATACAGAAATGAGGACTGGTTGAAACTCAAGGAATTACAAACTATCAAAGCATCAGACCAACAATTGCATTTCTAGCTTCCCTTTCCATTAGTGACACATGGGAACCTCTATCCATCTGAGAAGCTCTAATTGCAATGCCATCGGGTTTCCTTATGGCATGGTAGCTGGTTTCTGAAGGCCATTTCTTATTTGGAGTACATATGACCAAACCAAATGAGATCACAGTTGACTGAGCCCTCCTCATGCCAGGACTCAGAACCTGACCCTTGGTCTACACAGTTCCCAAAATTACAGAAATAATAATAACAGTAATGAGAAAAAGTAAAGGAACAAGAATAAGATGCAGAAGAAGAAGAATAGGAATGGGGAAGCAGTTATCAATTAGGCTTCTACCATCTCCATGATGCTTTACATATGTTGTCTGTTTAATCACAGGTACTGTCCTCATTGCACAGCTGAGGAAACTGGGACTCAGAGGGAACCAAGAGCCTTCCACCCAACATACATGACTAGAAGATGGTAAGACTGGGATTCAAAGTCAAGTTCATACAATTCCAAAGCCTGTGCTCTTCACCACTACCCTGAGCTGCCCAAGCCAAAGTCATACCAGAGCATTGTGCTCATAGGAGGTGACCTGGACACGTTATCAAATGGGATGGAAAACCTGAGACTCTGGAATTCTTCTCTATTTTGGGACACTCCACCTTATCCTCCTAAATTAAAGAACAAATTTCTCCCTAAGTGCATGAATCCCACCATAAGATTATGTTCCCATTCACACGCATACACCCTGACTCTTAAGTGTACCATCAGTACTTGCATAATAACTGTGGTCTCCGGGGAACCCATGTGAAATGCATCAGTTCCTACAGTTTCTATTTAAGACTGACAAAGGCAGGACAAGAGAGGGGGATACTGCCATTCCAGTAGATTGTGGCATTTTCCTGGCCAGCACTTTTTCCACAATGCTTCAGGTCTGAGAAATGTTATTCATCCTGCTCCCCTTCATCTTCTTGGTTTGGCACTTAAGCCTCACAGTCTGGAGGAGGAAGGAAGGGGGAGAGTGAGGGATAGGAGACAGGAGGGCATCGCTGATAAGAACAAAGCCCCAGTGAAGTCCGGAAGGCCATGAAGCAAGCCACCAAGAGGAGCTGATTTCCAGCAACATAAAAAGGAGAGCGACCAGGGAGGCGGGTTACGGGAACTTCCTCTTCTTATGGTGTGGCCCCGTCATAATGGTGTTGTGGTTACGCAGCAGAGGCTTATAAAACAATAAATAAACCACACTCATTATGACTCGGAGGACTCCAGTCTAGCATGCTTTGCTAAAAGTCAGGGAGGCGGGGTTCTTGTCTCCTGCCATTAATGGTGAGATTAAGTGAAACAGCAAAGAAGAGCAGAAATCCTTTGCATCCGTTTATGTTGTATAGGGTGGGGGGTCAAGAGTAGGGTGTGGGTATTTAGGTATTCAAGAAAAAGCATTGTAGTTGGATCTTTCCAGATAATAATGAGGTCTCGATTTAGAGTTAAATTCTGTGTTCAGAGCACAATTTTCTTACAAATATCCTAGCCCATGCTATTACAAAAGAATGCCTGGCTGCATTTTCAAAATGCTTCCCTGGGTGGTACGTGCATTTGAATTAATGAAAGAGGCGGAAATGAACAGCCAAGGCAGGTAATTCAATATAACCAATTGGCACTTTAACATTCTTCCTTTTTCTATCACTTTTTTAAAAACTCATATAATTCCAAACAGCCTCTTCTAAGATAGATACAGATAACCCTATCATTTCAACAATGTAAGATTATAGGAGGATTTAATCCTAAATTGCCCATTTCTAAAATGTAAGTCTAGCCAAACTGTAGGTCATTCAAGCTTTTTCTCAATTATCATATAAATGTACCTGGCAAATATACTTGTTATTTGAAATCTCCAAGCCACAATTGTTCCTCATTCATACCAAGTACTATCCAGACCTATTTGCCTGCCCTTGAAGACCCTTCAAGTTCAAGTTCTGGCCCATCCAAGCTTTCAAGTTGTTCTCTTATACATCTCTAGGTTGCATGAGGTCATGTGGATTTCTCTCTATGCTCCAAACCAACCAAGGGTGCCTTCCCAAAAGGAAGCCTCTGCACGTCATGCCCTGTGGAGTGCCTGTACCACTCTACCCCGGGGTGCTGCCCCAAGGTCAAGAGCATGAATTGTGAGATCTGGAAGTGAAACTCAGTCCCATCACCCACCAGCCAGGTGATCATGGACAGAGTTGAAAATGATTTAATTAAGTGTATCTACCTCACAGCATTCTCACAGGGATGACATGAGAAGATGTGTACAAAGGATTTCACAGAGCACATAGCATGAACACCTAAATAAAGTGAGGTCACTGTTGCTACAAATATCATTACCTGAAGTTGCCAAATCCTTCCAGCTGGTCAAGACGCAGTTCAAATGCGACATCCAAGTTTATTCCAGTTAGAAGCCATTTCTTTCCCTTATAAACTGAATAGCTTAAACTGCATGTCCAGAAGAGATTTCTCACATATAGACTTTTAATGCAATTATTTCAGTATGCCAATAAAAATATCTGATGCTTATCTATGTATTAATCCCTACTTTAAGTCCTTTATACGTATCATTGGCTTCCCACTTAGAGCCTTGTATTATTATGATCCCCATTCACCAGATGAGTAAACTGAGGTGCACTGAGATCATGTCATTTGCCTTAGGTTGCACAGCTATTTCAAGGTGACACTGGGATTCAAGCCAGCAAAGTAGGTCCCAAGGTCTCCCCTCTTGACTGATATGTGCCACCTCATCTCTGCCTATGCCTTATCAGTGTGACAGTGAGCACACCAGGTACCTCACTTGTCCCACACAAATTTCAGGCCCATAGTTTCAGTACAATAGAAAGGAAATGGAATTCAAGGTCATAGACTTGACTGCAAACTCCCTTTGAGCCACTGGCTAGCTCAAATACTAAGTATCCAACCTATGGTAGGTACTCAAGTAATATATTTTATTAACACCAGTTTAAAGGCTTCAGGTAGCAGAGATCATGTTTTACTCATTTTCTATGTTCCTCTTAAGAGTCTTAGGAAGACTCCCACATATTCTCTTGCACAGAAGACCAACTCAGTATCTATTTATGGCCTGAATAAATGAATGCATAAATAAATGCCTGTGCTCTAAGTAAATAGTTCTAGAAGAGCATGGAAAATGGTCACATTCAGCTAAAGACCTTACTAATAAAACAGCACACATTCTTTTCTGTCACAGTGACAGTTAGTTTCCCTTCATATAACAAGTGATTTTTCCCACCCTTCAGCTGCCCTAGTTCAAGGCCAGAGTCTGGTGTGAGGTTGACTGCAAAGCAAACAGCACCACCTACTGAACTATGACTTTCCACATTCCAGAAGGAGGCCAAAAAGTGAGCTCTGTCAAGGCCACACGGGATCATTGACCCCAAAAGTTTAAAAACGGCTTATGTGAAAGCTGCATGATTATAAACAAAGACAGTGTCTCCAGGAAACTGAGGGTTAGCTAGCTTACCTTGCCTTCCATCCTCTGCCCAGTCCATGACCATCGGCTGCTGCTGGAGGAGCTGGTGGCTCTGGGAGGCAGACATCCCAGTGGCACCGATCTCAGCTATCACTGGGGGACCACACTGGTATTCTCTGGGGCTCAATTTCTGCATAATTCAGCTGCCCTTCAGCAGGAAGCATAACTTTTGTACAAATAGCAGTGGAGGTCCATAGCTGGTGATGACCTTGAATAGAAGGATCAAAATCATCAGAACCTGGACTATTCTCCTCAGGGACTCATAAGCAAACAGCTTTTGATTTTGACCTAGTTGCTGGCTCACCTCTTCAGCATCTGCACATCATTTGTTGAGGAAAATAGTGCAAGAACCCAAACTAAGTTCTACTCATGTTGGACTTGCTAACCCTGAATCACCTAAAGCCTCTGACCCAGGTCCTGGTATACAGTTGATGCTTAATAAATGCCTGGGACATGGACAAATGAAACACACTGGCCTGGAAGTAGTAGGTGGTTCTCCCCCTTGATTGGTGGTGCCCAGCACTGCGAACTACACTCAAATCCTCTACACCTATCATCCCAGTCTTTCTTCTTTCAATACATCAGTCGCGGGCTCCACTTTCCTACCCACACAGTATCTGAAACAGGATCCTTGTCACCATCCTGTATGATACTTAGGGACACAGACAGTAAAACCCTTAATTAAAGAGAGCCCCAACTGATTTATTTCACTGATTGAGGGTTTAGAGAATGGCTTAGAACATAGAAGGTTCTCAACAAATTTTGGTAGAATGAGTGAGTGAGCGAGTAAGTGAATGAATGAATGAATGAATATACTGGGAAGGAGAACCTTCGCAGAAAGTTAAGTCCAGGGAAACAAAGGAGCAGAAGGAAGATGGGGAGGAGAAAGTAGAGGAAATTAAAACAGGCCTCTGAGGAGGAGGGTTGAAGAGCTGATGGGAGAAAAGGCCTTCAGCTCAAACAGCAGGAATTCTCGTCTGTAGCAACTCTACATGCTCCGGCCACCCCTTGGCTCCGTCCCCAATCCTGAGCTGAATCTCCTCCCTTAGGGGACACCCCAGCAATGCAGGGTGTCTTCCCCAACCAACCCCCTGCTTTGCAGCTCCCTCCACCCCTAAGGTCTTTCCTATAACAAGCTCTGTAGCATCTGACTCTGTCTTTCCATCTCTTCCTCTGCTTCTCTGTTTCTTTGCCTCCTTCTGTTTCGCTTTAATGCTGCATGGGTTCCTGCATCTGTCTCTTCTCCCCATCCCTCTCTGCCTTTTTTACTCTCTTCTGTAGGTCTCTAATTGTGCCTTTGCATCTGTCTCTCTCTCTCTAGCTGCTTGTTATATGCATTTCTGTCATTGCATCTCTCTGTCTCTGGGTCTCTTTTTGCTTTCCCCTGTCTCTTCATCTCTTTCTTTCTGGTGTGTCTCTCTCTTTGGCTCATGGTCTCTGCTGCTCTCTCTTGAATGGCTTTCTCATCATGGATAGCCCAGTGGTATCTAACACATAAAACCACCCTGTCTTCCCTTCCCATCCCTGACCAAGATTCCTGGCAAAAGCACCGCACGCCACTCATTTAAGTCATGGGAGTGCAGCCTTCTTCACAGTGACCGCAGCCTTTGGGAAATGCAGCACCATCCTCTCAGTGTAGATAACCACGTGAAGGCCTGAGATACAGTGCTCTGTAAACACGTTAGTTCATTTACTTCCCCTGGAACATCCAGGGCAGTCATGGGTTCCTGGGTAATTGGGAAACTCCCTACACCTCGGACAGTGGCGTGGCCTCAGAGTTGCAGCAGAGGGGCCTGGAAGAGAAGGCCATTAGGACGATTTGGTCTCTGTGCCTCTCTGTGATGAAGTGCAGGCCTTGGCGCACTGACAGGTAACTGGCAGCTCTCCCTCCCTGGAACTCGGCCTCCAGACTGAGCAGGCCCAGACACAGTTTAACCCAAGGGTCAGAGGGCAGCCAGGCGTTATCTACCAAGAGCTGCATCCCCTCCCCCGGCTGGTTCTGCCCTCCAGCGTAGACTCTGACAGGAGGGGCCAAGCCTCAGGGCTCCCACGCAGGACTTAGAGATGCCAAGAGCCATTTCAAACACCTCCTCCCATTTTTAAATGAATAAACCTCAACACAGAATCCTTATTAATAACATATACCACAGGGTACATCCTGAGGACCCGGAGACAAGAGTGACAGTGCACCAGTGTGCTTATCAAAGCCATGTTGGGATTGTTCAGTTGATTAAGGAGGAAGACTGAAACGTATCTTAAAAACCAGAAAATAACTTACAATCTAACATCTTGATTGGACTAGATTTCAAAGGGCAGCAATATGTGTTGAAATGTACATGTCTAATCACCAGTGGAATTAACAGATTTGCAAAAGTTATGCTTGAGAACATTATGCATAGCTGTAACACAGCATCATCAAATTCCCATTTAATTTTATTAATGCTAAAATTCAGACTCTGCACTATTACCGTATTTTTTCTAATGTTAATTTTGGGGTTATCAAAAAAACCTTTTTTAACTAAGTTAGATGCATGGAAGCCAAGCTGGGAAGCTGCAGAAGCCAGCGGGTCCTTGTCCTGGTCTGGGAGCGTGTGGGCAGGCATCCCTGGGCTGCTTCCCGTCCGCTCCTCCAGCGGCCCAGCCTCACGGTCAGTGAAGTTTACACCTTGGCCCATTGCAAGGGCAGGCGCTGTTCCCCTCTCCCAGTGCAGCCGGCCTGGCCTTGCGCCCCCAAAACACAAATCCTACAGTATTTCTGCCACTCACCTGAGCCCTTCTGGCACTAGAACCCCATTGCAGCTCAGCTTCAGGTCCGCATGGCGTGAGGGGTGGGATAGGACACAACACAGAGTGAATTTTAAAACAAGTGACTCATGCAGTAACAATTGCATCAGGCGTATTTAAAAATAAGTGATTTAAATGTGATCGGCAGTCTTTCAAGAGTATAGCAGTGGTTTTATGTAATGTACACATAAAAATCAACCTATCAATCCATTTATTGTGCCTGGATTCAACATTCCAGTCAAATGGTCATGTGCAGTAAAGGATTCAGAAAGAGGAAGTGAAAGGTAGACATATGAAAGAAAAGACTATTTTTGCATATATTACCTAGCAGAGTTTAAAATATCACCGATAACCTCAGAATGGTCACCGCATTAGAAATGCCATTTTTTCCCTCTTAATTGAAGAACTGGAGTCAGAAGATGTAGGTTCAAGTCTTGTTTTTAATCACTTTCTAGCTGTGAAACATTAAACAACGAACTGTGCCTCTCTGAGCCTTCACAATGACCTCTGTGCAATCATAGTGATTTTAATACCAGATTACCAGAATCATTTAAATGACCTACTGAGGTCAGTGCACATCTCAGTGCTTTGTAAACTACAGTTATGCAGAGACATAAGGTGCTACTACTTCTATTTATTGATAAAATTCTAGATAAATTTACTTTTTATAAAATTATTAGCATGCCCAAATGCTCCTTTTCTGCATAATACACCCCCTATGCCTTCCATATCGTTTGTGCAACTAGATGCTAGGCAAGACTCTAGACAATATCTTATTTATTGGAACCCCAACAATTTATTGGCATACAAGGAATGTGATTGTACTTGAAGTCATTCAAGTCTGAGTTCCAATCTCAGCTCAGCCACTTACAAGCCATGTGACCTTGGGTATTTTACTTAAACTCTCAGTGTATCTGTTATCTCAAAAGAAAGGAAGGAAGTGATATTGCTCTAGTGGAGAGATTATGTCTAATGTAAATGAAAATTGGGGCACAGACACATTTGGTACTGGTCAAGAGCCATACAAATATGAGTGTCAGAAACTAAATGCAAGCTGGTTCAAAGGGATCTGGAGCCTCATGTAACTTGAAAGTACAGGTTTGAACGCAGCTCCATCCACAGGCTCAGGCTACATTATCCAGGCTTCTTCATCGATCACCTTTGATTCTCATGGTGCTTTGTTCTTATTCTTCCCTCCTACAGAGGCTTTCTTCTCATGACCAAAGATAGCAAAGGGGAGATTTTTGCATGCACACTTAGGGACCTGCTTAGGGGAAAGAGAACGTTGTTTTTCACATAGAGCAGGTCCTAGAATCATGTGGTTTCATTATAATGTAACACAATGGTAAGTATTTGTATATCTAACCTTTTATAGAACTGGAAGTCCAGTAGGTTTTTTTTTTTTTTTTTTTTTTTATCACCATCACCACAAACACGGGGCAGAGAGAGAGAGAATAAGAACCTCCTTAGGTCAGTCTATCTCCTTCTTAGGGACTGGCTAGTTTTACCTGATTTCCAAAGGATATTTGTTTCTCTTTAAAGTGCAGTAACTTTACCAGCACATGTCTTATTGTTAATTTTTTTAATGTTATTTTCTCAGACACTAAGTACCTCTTAAATCTACAGATTCACTCTTATTTCACTCAAGGGATTTGTAAGATGTATCACTTTTAACAATTTTTATTTGTTCCATTCACTCAACTTATTTTAGAATTACCAGTATCATGTGGATTGTATCTTCTTCTTTTAGTCTTCATTATTTTATCTCTAGTCCTTTCAAATCTTCATTCATCTCTTTTTTATTTTGCTTATTTATTTTAATTTGCCTTTAATCTGCCTTCATCTTTCTTTTTGTATTTTCGGCAAGACCTCTTTTCCTTTACGTCCTTGGCATAAAGTGTGGTCCTTATTTTTGTGATGATTTTCTTTTCTTTTCTTCCTGCCACCACCAGAGTCCTGCCTGCCTACTATTTTACCTGCTCCCTGTTGCCTTCCTACATCTCTTGGTCAATGCCTGCAGCCCTTCTTGATTTATTTAAAACATTAAAGACCACAGCTTCACTGAAGTAATACTATTACTGTTGTTCTTATTATTTCATAGCAATGTATTTTGTCAAACCTTTAATTTGCTTTAATTCTGCTGGTGAGTGTTCCACAGATGCCATTTATACTCTTTTTTATCGTATCTCTATCCATTCGTTTATTCATTCATTCAACAAGTACTTATCAGCTCTACCATGTTCTAAGCATTATGCTAGGTTTTAAAACATAAAGACATTGCATTCTACCTTACATTTTTTCAATAAATTATATGAAAAAGAAAACTAATCACTGGGAAATACATGATTTTACTTGAAATTTATAATGATCTTGTCCCTGCCCTTCCTCTTATCTCTATTTTCAACAGACAATTCACATATCCCAGGAATAAGCATTCATCTGTTAGCAATTGTATGACCATTGTAGGCAAGAACGGGAAAACAACTTTGTGAATTCTGGTCTTTCAGATCTAGTATAGAAGAAATGATCATAATAAGGTCCAGCTTCAAGAATAAACAAGGCTGCTTCCTTACCAACAATATGTTGAAACCAACATATTGAAATTCAACATCAATTATTATTCTTTCCATTATCAATACAAAGAAAATTACCAAGAAAAATCAAATAATCCCCACTATGCTCTGCCTATTAATTATGAGCTGTGTTACAAAACTTGTACCATTCTTTTGACCCAACTCTTTTAAGAGAATTGCATGTTTACTTTGAGATTTATCTCCAGACTTCTGATAACAAAGACTGTATGCCTAACAGCATATAAACGATAGCACTATTACTGCAAAGTATGGAGACAGACTTTTAGAAAGACAGACTGTGTATTAAATGCATGCGACTGGCTGGACATGTTGGCAATTTATCGAAAAAATTAAAAGGCTGTCTATGTGACATTAAGTAGCCTTTTAACAATAATGCACTTACACCCCACACCAACTTCCGCAAAATAAACAGCACTGGATTGCCTAACAATCAAATAAGGATTTGTCTTTCCATGCAATTTAAATTACTGTGAAAGATAAGCAAGCCTAAAAAGCTAATGGAGAAATAAATCCCTATCTATTATATTCTATTTGGCACATATGTAACCCCAGTTGTCGTTGGGAAAAGAAAGTCACAGTATTTATTTGTGTTTTCCATATACCAGTAATTAAGGCATTCTCAGTAAAGAGTATTAAATGGAATACAGCAAGATTATAATGCTATCATGAGGAGGCACACAGGGATAAGAATTGGATGTTTCCACAGAGAAAAACACTTCTTCTTCTGCGGTGAAAGGTGAAGGGGAGTAAGATGGGGGGATATTTAGAGATTCAGAGATGGCAAGGAGGCCAACTGATGGAACTCGGATCACATGGCTTAAAATATTTTCATGTAACCAAAGACAAGATTATCCATGGAAATGAAGACACAGAGAGAGAGCCACAGAGTAAGAGAAGGGCTGAGATTATTTTATCAGACCCTCCAACATATACACTATGAAGTCAGTAAGGTATGGAAGAAAGCATATGGCAGTGAGGAGCCCATAAAGTTATAGCCACATAATGGACTCGGTCAACAATTTTTCCTCTTTCCCTTTGTTCATTAATGCACAACAAAAATAGGACTAGAAAACAAACAAACAGGGTAAGTTAACCAAGGCAGAAACGGCAGATAGTCAAGTGGGAAGGAATTAGCAAACTACTGTGTTTGAATGCCTTGACATGAGGTCCCAGAAGGTACAGAGGTGAGAGACAACAACATACATGATGGAGTAAGAAAGCAGAAGCGTCAAGGAATTCACTGGCAGGCTTGCTTGCCCACCCTTCCCCTATCACTCTCTGTCTAGCAGTATACGATCTGCCCATGCTCCTGACAGGGGTATAATCATACTTCATTGACACTGGGCCTGGCTATGCATGGGACTTAATCTGGCCAATGTAAAGGATACAGACTAAACCTACACCATGTACCAATAGAAGTCATAAGAGCCTTTGCTCAACTGGCTCCGCACTTTTCCTGCTGCCATGAGAATGTTCTGTCTCAGTGCATAATCCGGAGAGGGACCGAGGATCAGCTTGGGCCCTGGAATGGGACACATACAGAAACAACCCATAGCCATCATAAAATGAGGAATGCAACATTCTGTTATGACTGGATCCAACAAAGGGGAGAGCACCGATGACTTTGGGGCAGGGGTAGGAGCAGACTTCCACATATTATGAAATGACTGCAAGGTACTGATGGGGAGGTAACGTGCATAAAACACTTGAGAAACGTGGCCATGAAGGTGAGTAAAGTAAAAGGATGGCAGCTGATGCAGGTTTCCAAGAAAAGATTCTGGTTTCCATGCTTGTTTTTGCTTCTCAAACATGAGAGAGTATCAAGCTGGCTTATATACGAATGAGAAAAGGTACAAAATGCAGGGAAGAAAATTAAGATGTTGAGTAGAAAGGGAATAAGGCAGTGTTATTCCTGGCAGCCAGTGTTTGGGCAGATGGATCTTCCTTTGATGGGACAATGTGGTAGAAGCTGACGAGAGATAGAGAATGTTTGCTAGACTTTAATGAGAGCCCAGCTGAGGCAGGTGATTAAAAGATTATGAATTCATAATGATTCTAATCTGCCTAATTGTGTGATTTTCATCCCCCAATAGGGCTTCATTTTTAGGATGGATATGAACTAGAGAACACAAGTGGTTGGGCTTTCTCTGAACTGGGAGTTGGCTTGTGTTGAATGGGCCAAGAGGCAAGGAGATAAGCATATTTGCAAAAGAATGCTGGCCTCCCCGGAGCAGAAGGCACACCAACTGAATAAAAGAGAGACTAATTGATGGAGAGAATGGGAAGTGATCAAGGTTTGATAAAATGCTGTAGTAGATGCACAAGAGCAAAGACGCAAGGGGACTAATGGGTTACTTTGGGAGAATCAAGTGATTTGATTGGTGATTTCAAAAACTGTGGGGGCTCCTGCTAATAAGCCTCAAGGTGGGAGAGCAGGTTTGGGTGGCTGGGGTGGGAAGAATAGAAACAGCTTTGGAAAAGATAAGGTCAAGGATGAGAGCCACACTTTTTTGTTAGTACATGGGAAGGATTTGAGATGAAAGGAGAGGCTGTAAACTGGTTGCTGAAGTAATCAGTGATTCTGGAGGAGGGCAGTGAGGATAGCTGGCATGGGGAGGAAGAGGGGAAAGTCTAGGCAAGCAGATGGAGCCTCAAAGGAGCACAGGTTTAAGGGGGAAAAGCAAGGAGGGCATCATGTAGAAGCAGCAATAGGAGCAAGACAGACTCCCTTACACCTCAGATTCTGGTGTCTGTGGGGTGTGGCCGAGTGCCTGGAAACTACTGCTTTTCTCTGCCCACCACTGCATTCCCAAGGAAAGGCAGGGGGCCCCTAGCTCACCATATCCATCCTCTCCTGAGGCAAAGGTGACAGATGGCTCTGCTCCTATTCACTCACTACTGAAGAAGGGATCCCAACAGTGTCCTCTATTTCTAAGATTGTGTCTGGAGAAAGTTACTGTGGTCCCTAAGTCGCAGTACCTGAGTGTGAGGTGGCTGAATTAAGGGAAGATCTCAGTCTTCAGTGTGATTATGAATCAGCCCCATGACTGATTATAAAGCAGAGGGCCAGGCTCCAACTCCAGAGGCTGAAATTCAGAAGGACTGAGTACAGACATGAATTATATTTTCAACCAGCACTCTCAGTGATTCTAAAGAGGATACATGGACCATACTTGGAGCAAGGCTAAAGTATGCAAAATAACATGCACTTTGATTTGGGTTTCTGACAACTGCTACCACCACTTTATCGTCAATGGACAACCCATGTCTTCTCCCTGAATTCAAGTCTTTCTCACATGTACAACTGCTGTGTACATGTGAACTCCACACAATGTGAGAACTTTATTTCTCTCTCATATGCAAGAAGAATTCCATAGCAGCCTCTACAGGGTTGCTATGGGAGCTCTTTCTGTCTCTCTGCCCTCCCATTCTAGCACCAGCTTCCACAGTACCTGGAGCTCCAGCTCTCGTACCTGAATTAAACTCTGGAAGAATTAGGAAGTAGAGTAGACTACAACAGAAAAAGTAAACCATCTATGCTCCCTTTCTTCTAAGAAGCCTTTCTCAAGTTCCCCATAGGTCATCACAGCCTATTTTCTTGGGACAGCCAGCTGCCAAGGAGGCCAGGAAAGAGAGGCATTATTCCAGATGGTAGCCAGTTCAAAGTCAAAATAAAAAATAAAGCAAAATAAAATAAAAATGAAAACAAGATACTGGGAACCTAGCCCTACCTGTTTCATGGGTGTGATACCTGCTGCGTTAGTTTGCTTGGACTGCTGTTGGCAAGTCCCTCGACTGGAAGTGTCCAACAACAGAAGCTTACTGTCTCGCAGCTCAGGAGGCTAAAAGTCTAAGATGAAATTGTCAAAATGCTGGGATCCTTCGGAGAGCTCTAAGAGAACTTATTCTGTCCTTCTCTCCTAGCTGCCGGTGGTCGGCTGGCAATGTTTGGCATTCCTTGCTTTGTAGATGCATCGCCCCATCCTCTGCCTTCTTCTTCACGTGGCTTTCTCTCTGTCGGTCTGTGTCTAAATTTCCCGTTTTTATAAGAACACAATCAGACCTTTTCCTGTCACAAGTTGCCTGGAGTATGTTCATGGGTCTCTGAGATCCGAAAGTTGAAAGGGTCTTTGCGCCACTGGGGACTGCACCCAGCTGCCCTACGGCTGTAACCATGCCACAAAACGAGTATATTGAGTTACATGGTAAGTGCGATGGGTATCGGTTGGATTATCATGAGAAAAAAAGAAAGAAGGAAGGTCAAGAGGCTCATGAACATTCAAAGAAGGCAAAGAAGGTGACTGGTCTGAAGGCTAGGCTCTACCATAAACAGCACCATGCTGAGAAAATACAAATGAAGAAGACTGTCAAGATGCACTGAAAAAGAAACACCAAACAAAAGAATGATTAGAAGACTCCACAGGGTGCAGTACCTGCATATCTCTTGGCCAGAGAGGGGTAGTCCCGAGCTAAAGTACTTCCCAATATGATTCAAAAAAAAAAAAAAAAGAATGAGAAAGCAGGAAAATGAGAAGTCCCTCTGCCCAAAGTTCGGGCCCAGGGAGAAACAGAGGTATTAAAAGTTATTCGAACTGGAAAGAGAAAGAAAAAAGCACGGAAGAGGATGGTAACTAAAGTCTCTTTGTTGGAGATGGCTTCACTTGAAAACCACCTAAAAATGAAAGATTCATTAGGCCAATGGGCTTATGTTTCAAGACGGCCCGTGTATCACATCCTGAACTGAAAGCCACCTCTTGCCTGCCGATACTTGGTATAAAGAAGAATCCTTCATCCCCATTTTATGCAACTTTGGGTGTTATTACCAAAGGTACCGACATCAAGGTGAACGTAAGCAAGTGGGGCCTTGTGATGCAAGGAAGCAAGGTTACTTGCAGAAAATATGCCCAGGTTACCAACAATCCTGAGACTGATGGGTGTATAAATGCAGTCTTACTGGTGTTGACAACAGTTTCATACTCCTTGTAATTATTGAAGACTAAGCACCAATCAGAAAAATTCCATGTTGTTTCAGCACAGTGCAATATTATAACAGCTTACATGTCTGCAGCCATCAAAAGAACTATTTATTTTTACTGTAAAGAACATTAAAATGGCCTAGTTTTACAAAAACAAACAAACAAACAAAAACCACAATCATATTGAATTAGGGTCCACACTGATGACTTCATCTTAACGTCATCATTTGCAAAGATCCTATTTCCAGATTAAGCTCAAAATCACCGGTACTGATCATTAGAACTTCAACATCTTTGGGGAAGACACAATTCAAGCCATAGCACCTTCTCAGTCATGGTCACAAAGCTCTGCAACCCTCTACACCTTGCTCCTTAGGCTTCTTCTAGTTCAGTTCTGCACCTTCATCCCTGCTGATGATCAACCTTGATGCATGATCCTTAAAACTAGAAGCCCACCTCTCTTCTCCCTCTGCGCTCATTTCATGGGCTCAGATCTAGCTGGTTTTCATATCCAGCCTCCGCACCTCCCCAATCTGCTTCTTTGCACTTCAGCACATCACCGGGTCTTAGACCTTGACAGCCCACCTGCACTTGTTAGCCCTCTACCTTCAACGAGGCTGGCCATGAATCCTGATGGGCCGGGTATCCTACACAGCCCTGGGTGCCTCTGATGGAATGGCAGTGCTGGCTGTGGTACTGCCTCACAGCTTGTGCTATTCAACTTCTGTCCAACTCAATTTAAAAAATTAAAAACATATAACTACCATCACTAGGCAGAATATATATATGTCTGGCACCTGACAAAATAGTGCCCATTGGGATAAAATTATTTTTATCCATGGCTCCCCAAAATGGCTGCCGGAGTGGACTGCATTGTTTCAAGCACAGGACAGCTTCTGGGTAGAGATT
This sequence comes from Noctilio leporinus, assembly GCA_004026585.1. Classification (NCBI taxonomy): domain Eukaryota; kingdom Metazoa; phylum Chordata; class Mammalia; order Chiroptera; family Noctilionidae; genus Noctilio; species Noctilio leporinus. The sequence continues at coordinate 142,981 of PVIW01001435.1, read as the reverse complement.
CAGAAGCTGATGCACTCCTCAAAGTTCACATCCAGCTTCGATGTGCAGTTTCTGGAAAGAAAAGATTGAGAGAAAAGCAGGGCAGGCCAAAAGAACCTCTGAAGAAAAATAAGGCTCTAAATGAAGTATCTTTCAATTTACTGAAATTTGCATCAGTAGCTTATAAAATAGTAAGCAGAGAAATCTCCAACTGGCTGTTACAGGGGTGTCATGGCGGGGGGGCTGACTTCACAACTTCTGACATGGTGTGAAGGGGATACCAGGCCACAGAGCTGGGGTAATTTGTCAGGGGGGGTGGAAAAAGTAGTGGCTTCCAGCGAAAAGTTCACAGGTGCTGCTTTCTAATTAATTTTTTCTTTTAGACTTCAGAATACTATTTTATAGAATCTGTACCTGCCAATGAACACCTCACACCACATGTCTCCCAGGGCGCTGTGAAGGGAAAAGCCAGGGTAGTTCTCAACAGCTTAAGACTTCCCTCCGTGGCCCGGACCTGCTGTGAGTTGCCAGAACCAAAGAAGGGGAAATGAAACTAAAATAAAACACTAGGTGTCCCGTATGGGTTTCAAAGTTGTCCCAGCCAGGAAATGAGATGGTGTGTTTTCAAACAACAGAAGGACGTTTCACAGGCTAGCTCAGTTGCTTCTGAGAAATAAGGAGTCCAGGGAACTGTCAAGTCTGGTGTTTATTGTCAATCTCATCCAAAGAAAAGTTGTTTCAAAAAAGAGCAAGGAGGAGTATGTGAAATTGATGGCAGATTTCATCCTTTATCCCATCTAGAAATCTCCATGCTTCTGAAGAAACTGAGTTCAAGGAAATTAGGTTCCTTTCCTAAGCCAGCACTGGACTTGCCATTTTTGACTCATAGGAGCTGGGAACAGGGCTTGTAGGAGAAGGCAAGTTGCTACACTGGATCATATCAGGAGCCGCAACCTAATGGACATTTAACTCAGGAGGCTGCCATGCCTCGGTGATGCCTTGTCCGCTTTCTCTCTCAACCCATTTCTTACTCTAGAGTGGAGCCCACTGTGACAGTGCTCTGGTTTCTGGAGAACCTAGAACCTTCGCTTCTCCATTTTTAATAAAACAGATTCTCACCTCAAGCCTAAGAAGCATCCACAAGATTGAAGAATTTTTTAAGTCTCCCAGGTGCTATTCTAGGCAGTGAAGATTCCGCAGAAATTAAGATTAAAGTCCAGCATTTGTGGACTTCACGGAGTATGGGAACATGAGGCCCGAGTCTGGGGCTGAGGTCTGTCCACTCCAGTGCAAAGTTTGGATCTTCTGTACAATGAGGAAGCCACTGGAGAGTTTAGGATATGATAACATAATCTGGTTCATGACTTTTGAAAGGATTAATGTGTCTGCGCTGTTGGAAATGGGCTGTAGGAGAGTTGGAAAGATGCAGATGAAACTTATGGTGCAGAGTCAGAGGGTTAGGCAAAGATGTTGACAAGTAGAGGGATGGGATGCATTTTAAAGGTGCAGTTAAAAGTCCATGCCAGAGCCCTGGCTGGTGGCACAGTGTTTAAGGTGCCAACCTGCAAATCCAAAGGTTCAATTCCAAGCCAGGGCACATAGCCAGTCCTCCAGCCAGGTCTCCAGCCAGGTCCTTAGCTGGAGGCAGGTGAAAGGCAACCATACATTGATGTCTCTCTCCTTCTCTGCCTCTCTTCCTTCCCCTCTCTCTAAAAATAATAAATATAATCTTAAAAATTAAAAAAAAAAAAAAAAAGTCCACACGAATGGCATAGATGAAGGAAGGAGGTATGCTTAGTCAAGTCCAACAAACTGGTAGGCCTGGTCTTCTAGAAGTCATAGACAGAAGGAACAAGGAAGCCCACGAAGAAGCCATTTGGTGGGAGCAGGAGCTAGGAAGTGGGTGACATACCCCATGTTGACCCCATCCCAATGAGTCACCCCCTTGACTAATCCACTCCCTGGGTGTGAGCAAACATGTGCCTTGTTTCTTCTACCCAGTAGTTCTCACCAGTAGTTCTCACCAGTAGTTCTGGTGAGAGTCCCGGACAGCACATCAATGGCTGTGTCACATTATAAAGAAGAGATGGGAGAGTGCAGATAAAGGAGACAGGGTTGACCTCCCCACATCCTCCTCAATTGCCAGAAAGACAGCAACTTAAAGTGCGATCGGAGCATGGTAATTTCAACCTCCCCACCAAAAAGAAAGAACAAGGGAAAACATCAACAAAATTGTTCCAATATGGTAATGATATTTCCCATTAAGCAGCTCAAACAAGAACTTGTTTGTAACAAGTCAAATTTAGAAAAGACTAAACCTTTCATTTCCGTTTTTATTCTTGACAACAGCAGTTCCTTCTTCCTGAAGGAATTGACTTAATTTCTCATTTTCTCCCTGTGCTTTCCACAGAAAGGTCCTGTATCATTTCTCATTAGAAAAATAAATAAAAATTCCTAACTGCGCAGCTTAATTTCCCCTCAATAGACAACATACAAACACTTAAAAAAGAAAAACTGAAAATAAAAAGGGAAACATAAAACAAAAAAAGAAAAACTAGAGAAAGAAAGAAAAAGACTGAAAGAAAGAAGCTGCCTCTTAAAACTTCTCTGAGTATTTATACCACTTTGTTTTTCATTCACACGAGGGAAATAACAAGAGGTCCTCTGATGAATGTTGCAGATCGCCATGGTTACGGTTCAGAGATGCAGCAAAAAAGCAATTATGGTGGAACAGAAGAAAGAAATGCATCTCTTTGTCAGAATTTCATAACAGCTGTAATAACACTAGAGCACCCAAATGAATGTAAAATAACTGAAATATTGTGGCATGTTAAATGCCAGCACATTAAAAAATTGTATTTCAATGTCACATTATTTAAAACGACAGGAAGCATTAATTCCAGCTGCACCAAGGAGCTTGTTAAGAGATACAGGGCGGGGGATGTAACCGGTTCAGCCTTCCTACAGGGAAGAGGCTTCAATACAATGTGTGACATACAATACTGTTGGGATGAAAAAAAACAAACAAACAGGATATGCAAGAACAAATTTGGTCTGATATTCAGAATCAGTTCCCTGATACATTATTGAGGTTAGCCCTCCACCCTCCAATCTTCTACAGCATAAGAGTAATTACCTAACACTTTCCTTGCACTGTGAACTCCTAACATTTGTATTAATCAAAAGTTTTCCTGATGAGGCATGTTATTCCCATTTTACAGTGGAGCCAAGTGAGGCAATGCTGCCCAGGTCACGATTTACATTAACACGCAGGGCTTGACGATGAAGTCTTTAACAGACAGGAGAGTTGAGGGGTGCCTTTCCGTGAGGGAGAGCTCTCTCAGCTTAACTCGTTCAAAGCTCCTGGTTTTTGAAAGTTGGTGGCCAAAGATAAAGAACCTAACAATTATGAAAAACCATCTTTCTAGCTATTATTCTACAAGTATCATTTCCCCTTCGGGTGGAAAAAAAAAAAAATGAAGGAAATAAAACGTGCCTCAATCACAAATGCAGATTGCGTTCTTCTAACACACAGCCTGCTGCTTCCTTTACCTAGAGCCTGGGCTCCTTTCCCAGCTCATCTACTGTTGCAAGAACTGATTAAAAATGGACCATGAGCAATGCCTTATACAGTTCAAGGCCATTGTAATGGCTCTTCTCACTGGCCCAGTCATTCCACAATTGCCTGTGGTCTCTCATTGTATTAATCAGGCTAGAAGGGAAGCAGTTCTCCATAGTGCTGGTACAAAATCTTGACTGAGGAGGAAACACAACTCTTCAGAATAGCTACTACTTCCCTAATGCTTTATAATTTAGAATGATAATGCTTTCAAACACACTGTCATGAATCTTGTAACAACTCTGGGACTGTGTTAAGGAAGACACGCCAATCCTCCTCCTGGCAAATGAACTCAAGCTCAGAGCCAAGAGCCAGGGTGGGTGTCTGCACCAAGTCTCTCTCATATTAACCGAAGACTTCTCCATTTCACACTTCAACCAGCTGCAGCACATTCTTGAACGTACAAAGAGGGCCCAGGCTCTTTAGTAGTATCACAATGACTAAAATTAACTCAACTTCTAGTTTTCCTTAGATTCTTGTTCCAGTTGCTGCTATTGCATAACAAAGTGTCCCCAGATTTTAGAGGCTTAATCGTTTTATTACGTTTGGGGACCAGGAATTCAGTGAGGGCACAGTGGGGATGACTTGTTCCTCAATGTCTAAGGCCTCATCTGGGGCAACGTGAAGTCTAGGATGAAGCAGGGTGATCTATGGCTAGGGCTAGGATCACCTGGAGGCTCCATCACTTACATACTTCGTGTTGGGGCTGGAATGACTCAAAGACTGAAGCACCTCCATGTGGCACCTCCATATGGTTTGGCCTTCTCTCAACACAGCAGCTCTGAACTCTAAATTCACACATTTCAACAAAGCACAGCATGGGTCTAAGGCCATCACCCGCCCAGATTCAAGGGATGGGACAAAAATCAACAGGAGGATGGTGCTGGCCTGCAAACCCAAAGGTCGCTGGTTCGATTCCCAGCCAGGGCACGTAACCAGGTTGCAAGCCAGGTCTCCAGCCAGGTCTGTAGCTGGAGGCAGGTGAAGGGCAACATACATTGATGCTTCTTTCCCTTTCTTCCTCCCTCCCTGCCCTTCTTTATAAAAAAATAATCAATAAAATCTTCTTTTAAAAATCAACAGGAGGAAAATATCCAGGAATATTACAGCCATTTGGTTCATAAAATGACTTTAACAAACATGCTAAAGAGAAAGCCAAAATACCAATTAACTAGTGAACCTTTAACTAGTGAAACCAAAGATTGTACAGTGTATGGCGGATAAAGATGTTTATTTACATTTGCTTCCAACACAAAGACTGTAGAGTGATTTTTGGAGAGTAGAGAGCTGTGGGCAAATGACAGTGCAAGTGAGTTAGTGTTAGTGCTGCTACAGACACACAGGGCCTAGGGTGAGCGATGGGTTCTGCTTACTGTCAACTGGTCTTCATTCACCACTCCACCATCACCCATTTTAGTGGTATTTCAACAGCTCATAATCTTCAAGAAGGATAAAAAGATGCAAGAGAGTTCAGTGGTATCTAATGAGATCAGGAGCCACCCCTGAATCCAGGCCATTATTTTGATTTTCCATGGTTTTTCCAAGATTACTTTTTCTCCTTAAACTTTGAAATATATAGATTAAGACTCAGCCATATTACTTTTGAGATTCAGGGAGGGCTAAACTCCTAAGGGAAAAAGATGTTTGTAAAACTTTCCATTGTGATATAGGAGACTGCTTTAACTGAAATATATTACAAGTGAACAGTCTGAAACATTTTTGCCCTGTGGACCCAGACATGTAACCAGCTCCATTATGAAACAGAACTTGACCAGTCCTCCTCACCTCTTTCTAGTCACCCCTTCTCCCAAGTGGTTCTTTATAGACAATTATTTTTATGAGTTTCATAGAGCTTCCTAATTTTTCCCTAAAATTCCATAACCTCTTTACCTTGGATGTTTATAACATCCCACTGCCTGTCAAAATGGTATGATTACCCAGTGTGACCCATATTCATTTAACAATTCAATACTGTGTTTTTGTTTTCTTATTTTGCTTTTTAAAGGCAATGCTTCTGAGGAGTATTGCACTGTCAGGATCGAATAGCAGGTCTGAGGTTCTTGTCTCAAAGAAGCCCTAATTGTCTATATGACCTTGAAGAAGTCACTTGACCTTTCTGCCTGTCCCTTAATACTTTCTTCAGAAAATTTGGTGTAGAAACACATAATCCCCAAGATTCTTTCCATCGCTGAAAGCCTCTGCTGTTAAGCCACTCACATTCATTCCATATCATCCTACTTTTATACTCTCTTTAAAAGAAAGCCATATATATAAACATTACCTATACCCTCTCTCCTCCAAGAGACAACTCTTCTGAGGAAATTACTGTGGTAAAGGCAGAATACTTGTAAATTGCAATGTTTAGAGTGTGCTTGTCTTTTTATGGTCAACTAAACAAGTGTCAACCGACCGGTGGACGGCTGCAAAAATAAAAATGCTGTTAATCCTGGCAAATGTGGTCAAGTCAACATAATGGCTGAGTATGTCAGGCACTGGAGTGGTTCCCTTTCTGCCTTTAGCAGAAAAGACTAGGGAGCAGTGGCAGTTTGAGGAACAGCCACTGTGGCAGCTGCTGGAACCAGGGATAGGATTGTCAAGGCCTTTTTTGCGCTGGAGGAAATTAGAGTTTAAATGGGGAGGCAGCAAAAGACTGGATTTTAAAACAAAGGTTTCATTTCAGAGCGCTTACTGTCTGCTGCATGCTCCTGTCAGATAAGTGGGCTTGCAAAGCGCCTTAATTAGAATTGAGGATTATCCTGGGCTGGAATCCACTGGACAGCAGTTCTTTTTATGGGGACAGAAAGCACAGCCTCAACTCATCAAAATACTGAGCAGACTTGAGGGTTTTACTGGGAAAATGACCTTTAAGAAGCACATACTTCTGTGTCTTTCTCCTCCTTCCACCATCTCTGAATGATTTTTCCATACTTCGATATTAGGAGGAAGGAGAATAATAATTGGTTTTTTATCAAGAAGAAATTCAAAGACCTTAGAAGACAGCACAAATACCTATGATTCCAGAGGCAGCAAGATAAAGCAATGGAAGGCAGCGTCTGCAAGCTCGATGCAACATGCTGCTTGCCAGTATCTCAGACTTAACCTCATGATTGCTCCTTAGTTTGGACGGGCATCCAACATCAAGGACAGACAGGTTATTATCGGGCCACTATTAAAAGCGTTGCTGAAGTGCCATACTAAGGAAGATCTCTAAAAACGTGAGTCGCAAGAGGCTCTGAGAGTATGAGGTACCCCAGTTTCCTCACTCTTCCTCCACCTTTCCCTGGCAAAGTGAAGTCCCCGTTGTTTGCAGCAGTAACTTGCTTGTGGATGGACCTCGCTCGCTTCTTTCTCCTCCATCCTCTAACTCACTTCCCCGTAACCCTAATGGGTGCTTCTTGGGAAACCACCTGATCCTGCCCCAGAGACTGTTTCTGCACAAACTGAACCCAAGACAGTGGAGCTAGTGAAACTTGTCAAAGATAATAGCCAAGTTTCCCCTATGATACTCCTGAACGCTTCCTAAGTAAGTGCTCTGCCTGAATATGCATGAGCCTACACAGCTCTGAGGTAATGGGACGAGGCCAAGCTGACTTCTTCCACCATCAGTTCTCCTAAACAGTGGTAGAGGTCACACCTATAAACCCTTGAAGCCATTTTATAGTGATGGCAGAGTTATGAAATCACATTTTCCCTCCTACCCTTTCTCTGCATTGTTTTATTTTCCTTTATGTTCCGTGGAAGTTAATTAAGGGCTAAGAAATATAGGGAAACCATCGAAGAGAGTCAAAATATAAACGGATTAGTCCATATATGGCCTTTGTGTTAAAAGAAACAGGCTTTAAATGAAATGTTTTGTGCCCCTCCCCCCATTCATATATTGAAATCTAACCCCCAATGTGATGGTGTTAGGATGAGGCCTCTAGCAGGTGATTAGGCTTTAAGGGTGAGGTCCTCACAAGTGGGATACTGCCTTTACAAAAGATCCCAGAGAGCTCTCTAGCCCCTCCTGTTATGAGAGAACACAGTAAAAGACAAAATTTACTGACCATGAAGTGAGCCCTTACCAAACACCAAATATTCAGTGTCTTGATCTCGGTCTTCCTAGTCTCTAGAACTATATGAAATAGATGTTTGCTGTTATTAAGCTCCTCAGTTTATGGCATTTTGTTATAACTGCTCAGTGGACTAAGATAAATGGCAAACCTTATAAAAGATATAAAAAGAAGTATAATGCATAATCTCTCTTTAGTGTGCCAGAAATCAAAAAGGCAAGAGAAAAATGAATGGCCAAGTGTACAAAAATGCGCTCTAAGGAAAAGGCTATCTCAATGCCCTCACCTATGTTCCCACAGGCCACTCTTAATCCCCAAGAGTCAACAATGCCAACTGTTAAAATCAGACATAACCTTCATTTAACTAGTTTACAGAAAAGGTTATGTTATCGACTAAGATTTTCGTTTTAGTTTTGCTCCCTTATTTTGTTCTAATACCCCTGTCCTTTCTAGACTTGGGTAGAGAAAGAATTACTTAGCTTTTCTTTTTTAATGTATCCTGCTATGACTTCTACAGTGTTTGCTACACGTGAAGCACTGTTCAGAACACTAGCTATAAAGGCAAATAAAACGAATAAGGTCCGTACTCCTACGGAGTATTTGTGCTTCTAGTTCATTCCTATTGACCTGTCATGCCTCAGCTGAAACTTCCCTTCTCTTTGAACATCTTCCTTGACCCCTGAATGCCAACTAAGGGGCTTTTGGAATATTGCAGGTTCCATAGTAAACTTTCCAGCGCATCTTATGCTGTGATGTGCTTAACTGTCTCTAGGTGAACGAGTATGTGTTCTTCTTGCTCCCCGTTCCATCTGCTCACTAAGCAGAGTTTCTAGTGCACACTACTGACATAATAATGTCAGAGCTGACGTTTGTCTTATTATGTGCTTAGTATACAAATAAATACTTCATACATTATATAAATTAACTCATTTAATCTCACAACTAGCCCTTATATAATTACCAGGATTATCCCCATTTACACAAGGGTAAGCCAAGGTACAGAGAGTCTCAGTAACAGTTATATTAGCTAGTAAGTGACAGAGCCAGGATTCAAATCTAGACAGTCTGGCTTGGGTGGAGGTTGGGGAGACGCATGCTCTTAATATTGTTTATCCACTACACCAGTGAGAATAAGTGAAGAAGTGGGGGTTTGGATAAAACTTAGAGAGGTCAGATTCATTTCCCCATGCCACATGACTGGGAGGTGCTGGTGCTAGGAATTTGCCCTGCATCTTTAGACTCTAAATTTTTTGAGTTTAGTGGCTGTTCCACACTGCCCCTTATATTTTTAATTGCCTTAGAAGCAAATGCATTTTTGCTCTCTGTGGACATGGTTTTAATAAGCTAGTTAAATATTCATAATTCAAATGCAAACTCCCCTGCTGCCGCCTTCTGTGATTCTCGGACGTCAGTGCCTGGCCTCTGCTCCTTGCGGTGAGGACCTGCTCAACTGCCTGGCCCCGCGCTTATCCCACTTCCTGTAGCATCAGACTCTCAGAGCAGACCGCTGAGGTTAGGATAGTCTGTCATTGCTTCCAAAATATTAATTGGATGGTAATATTTTTGCTCAACAGGCAGCTGGTTCATAACCTCACTGGGAAAGTGCAAAACGGTGATAAAAAGTCTCAATTCTAGGAGAAATGATAATGTTCCAGAATAGCTCAGAAATGAACTGACCTGGTCATTTTTTCCCCTTAATTCTTCCAACTTCACATTCATTTAGCATCGTTAAATCCTGTGATAAGCTGTTTAAAAACAAATCTGTGATCCAAATCACAGATAAAACCAAAATCTGTGATTCTCAGGCATTTCTCAGTCTTTTTCTGTCTTCCCATCAAAATCAAATACTAAGTTCAGGTCCTTTATTTTTACCAAAACCTTCCTTAATTAGCTGAGGTTAGAACTCAGACTTTTATTAAATTTACAGTCCCGGTGCATAAATGAATACTACTTAGATATTTTTCTGAATGAATACATGAATAAACGAGTGAGTTATCCTAAGCTTTCATTGTTCCCTGTTCTTTGAAGCAGAGATCAATAAACACTTGGTTCAGAGCACAAAGTTTCCCACCATGACTCCCACATTGGTGTACATGGCAGACCATCAGAAGGCAGAGTTCCCTTTGTGCAACACCATGAAATTCAAAATAGTTAAAGACAGGTAATCTTTAAACATACACATTTTCTTATTCTTCCACATCAGTGGCCACTCCTCCTTGCTCCCTTTGGCTGGTTCTTTCCTATTATACCTCCCTCTGACAGTGGCATTTGTCCTACATCGTTTCTCTTTCTCTTCTTTGTCCAATCCCAGTTCAAACACCCACTACATATTGATGATTTGCAAATTTTCATCTCCATCCCTGACCTGTCCATCTCATTTACCCAACTCACTGCCAAGCATTTGTCTCCTGGGCTTCACTGTCTTAGTAAGTGGCCATTCCTTGGGTCAGAATCCTGGGGGTAATGTCGCTAAGTAAAACATAGGACAATATCTATCTTGCAAGTCTTTAGAATGGTGGTTTAGCAGGAACATTGCAGGCTGAAATGGCAAATCCATATATACTACATATGAGAGAAGAGAAGAGAAGGAGAAGAGAGGAGAAGAGAGGAGACTGAGGGACTGAGATGTAAGGAACTGGCTCATGTAATTATGGAGACTGCCAAGTGCAAAATCTCCATGGTGGGTTAGGTTGACAGGCTAAAGGCCAAGGAAGAGCCAATGTTGAAATTCAAGTCTGAAGACGGTCAGCTAGCAGAATTCCCTCCTGTTTGGAGGAGGTCAGTCTTTATTCTATTAAGGCCTGCAACTGATTGGATAAGGCCCATGACTTACAGATGGCAATCTCTTCTACTCAAAGTCCACTAACTTAAATGTGAACATCATCCACACACTCTCTCACAGAAACATCCAGAATAACATTTAATTGTGCACCTGTGCACCATGGCCAGGTTAAGAAGATACACCTAATTAACCATCACAGGTAGTGTTTCCCAAATTAGTCTCCTTCCCAGAACCTCAAAATGTGGCCAGGTTTTGCAAAGAGGGGTGTTACAGATGTAATCTGTTAAGATCAGGTCAGAGAGGTTGAAAGGGGGCAACACAGGGAGGCACGTTGCAAATGCCATGGAGCGATGGAGGCAGAGATCAGAGGGCTGCATCTGCAAGCCAACGAAAGTAGAGAATTTCTGGCGATAACAGGAGTTAAGGGAGAGGCATGGAACAGAATCTCCCCGGGGGGCCTAGACAGAGAGCGTGGCTCTGCCATCCTTGGTTTCAGACCTCTAGCCTCCAGAATGGTGAGAGAATACATTTCTATTGTTTTAAGCCATCAAACGGGTGGGACTTAGTTATAGCAGTCCTGGGAAATTACTACAATCGTGATGTTACTACATGACTTGAAGTGTAGAAACAGAAATTGCTTTGGGGATAAAAATAAATAGTCAGGATTTCTCCTGTAAGGGTAGGGGAGGAGGGGCAAGATCCCTGACTTAGATGTTCTCAAGGGAGAGGGAGAGAGATGAAGCTGGGGACTGAGAAAAAGTCCCAGGGGACAGTGTGATTGACCAGGACAGCCAGGGTCATCAGCAAAATGCAGGATGGTAATTGAGGACATGAAGTGGAAGGGTCAGAAAGGTCTTAGACATTTTCCTCTTTGATACCAGCACCCACCCTGGAGAGTGTCTAGAGAGATACCTAGGAGTCACTTGGATCATCCTAATTTGTGTGCCTCCTACAAAATAAAAAGTACTAAAGAAAAGGGAAAGGAAGAGCCAGGGCGGGTGGAGAGGGAGGCCAGACCTGCTATCACCCTGGAAAGGAAAAAGCAAATTTCAGATCTCAGCTGGAAAATAAGATATTACAGCAAAGCTTGAAAAGCCAGATTCTTTCTCCTTTGTAAAGGCTCTATCTGCAGATCATGAAGTGGCTAGTGACAGACACATTAAAACACCATTAAACTGCGAAACAGAACACAACGTGAAAATAGATTTAACCTTCACAGTGTATTGATCTCCACCCCACGCAGCGCCCAAGTTCTTGGACAACTGTTTTGTCATAGGTTTTACTTATTTTCCTGTTGCTATTCTGACTTCCTCCCAGGAGGGTGTTATTTCCCAAAGCTCTTTGATGGTGGAGAGAAGCAGGCGTGCTTTTCGGGGAGCACCTGGCGTTGGAATGCTCCTGCCGGCAGCTCTGCACACAGGAATCACTTTTGTGAAAGTTAGGGACGATTCTGCATGGGCTGCAGGGATGACAGACGCCCAAGGGTGAGGAGGAGAACACAGCCAGCTTCTCAGAAAGAGGGAAGGGGAGCAAAGTGTTAGGTCCACACAACCAGAGACAATGGTGAGAGCTGTGGGGCCCATACCTACCTCTCTTTGTGACTTAATTTAGGCATCCAAGGATAATGTGATAATGCTGCCTTGTAAGATAGCTCTTATGGGTCTCTTTTCTTCCTCCAAAGCTTGCACACACACACACAATAAAAACACTTTTCGTAATATGGGGGAAAAGAGAGTCAATTCCCTGTAACAAAAATGATCAAGGACTTAAAAGTTTCTGAATGAGTTTTGACCCACATGTGCAGAAAGAGTAATACAAAGACAGTGAAACTGCTTACTTTTCAAGGAAATTCCTATATGATTTTGCAGTGGCTAAGAGTACAAACCAAATTGGAAGACACGTTTGCAGCCCAGAGTTAATAATAATGAGCTCAAGTATTCTTTTTATGTGGGACTTATAACACTATTTACTTCTTGGCACAACAATATGGTTGCAGAAGAATCAGAAAAGTCATAATGAAAAGACCAATGTGTGGCCAAGTATCCAATAAACTAGGTGGCTTGCACTGCAAGCTACGGAAAGCCAATAAAATCAATACTTAATGGTGTTTTGTGTGGCCCCTAAGATAGCAATTCATCAAAGGTGGAAAAAGTTCTCTGGAAGGTATTCAAATTTAAGCTCTCACCATTCTTCACCAAATCATATTTCTTATAATTCATTATATTAGGTGTTCAAACACATTGGATAAAAATATCATTTCCAGATAACAACTTATTGTAAAAGAAGATAATTTGTTAACACAAAAGCAAATATATGCCAGTTAACTGTATCATGCTTCATGAGGACCAAATAAATTTTTACATTTAGAAACATGATAAAGTAACCCTAGTTATCTAGTATTATTGGAAATCATTGTGTAAATAACTAATGAAATTAAATATAAAAATGGAAAAATAAGTGGAACAATAATTCTAATAATGAAAGAGCTAAAGAAAAAATTGTTTGGAAACGACATGATTGCCCACCTAGAATATTCAGTAAGATCTATTAAAGTCGTCAAAACAAATAATTACCTTAAATACACTCGCTAATTAAAAACTATATATAAATTGCCAGTAGTTACCTATATTATAAATACATATACCTTTGAAAATAGAGTAAGAAAAAGATCCCTCTCTTCAAAACTAGTTGTAACAATAAGTATAAAATAAAGTAGGATACTCCTTATAAGAAATATGTGGAACTACTATGAATAAAAGTATGAAGTACTATTGTCCTGTCCACATATTGAGAGATTAATATTGTGAACACTCTAAGTCATTGTAAAATAATATATGAATGTAATGAAGTTCCAGTAGGAGATTTTATAGCATGGAGTAGGTGAGGTGGGGAGAGCCTTCCAGAAGATTAGGTAGAAAATAAGCTGGAATAGGTACCTGGCACTCAGATCAGATGCAGAGCGCTAAGGAATGGCACGACCAAGCAGATGTGAATCATTCATTGAGTAAATACTTTGAGGAACAACCCAGTACACTTGGCTTGTGGGAGGAAGCGAACAGATAGGGTTCTTGCCTTCAAAAAGCTTACACTCTAATGGAAGAGATAGTAAAAAATAATGACACAAATATTGCAAATACAGAATAACAAATTATTAGGTGTTTTAAAAGAAAGCTATAGGCTACAGAGAAGCAGTGCCTAGTGGTTCATTTGTTCTCTGTGCAAATTAGAGGACCCCACTCTGACTGGTACCCAGATGGCATCTGCTTTCTGTCAGGGACACTGAACCTGTTCAAGGGTGGAAAGAGGAAGGAAGTTGCCAGTAGAAGAAAAACAGGTTTAAACACCCAGTAATGAGAAGGTCTTGGCAAAGTCAGGAAACAAATGGAGGAAAAGGAGTTCAGTATGGACAAGAAATGAAATTCCCGAGACAACCAACGGGTAAGATGAAGAGAGAAGTAGGTGGGAACCATATGTAGACCATGCAAAATGAAATAGATTTTTTAAAATGCATTTTATTTGAGCACATGAAAATGTTCCTGGGGGTTCTGAGCACAAAAGTGATATAATAAAATCAATGGCTTAATAAGTTTTGTTTTTTGTTTGTTTTCTATTGCATGGAGAATGGTCAGAATAGATTAAGAATGCACATAGGGAGGCTTAACAGTGGAAGATGCAGACAGTATTCCCAGAGAAAGATGGTGGTGTAATTACCCAGGGTTAGGGCGCTGGCGATGGAAAGTGTAAGAATTTCACAAATATTTAAAAGTAGAATTAATGAAAGCCCTGGCTGGTGGCACAGTGGATAAGGCGCTGGCCTGCGAACCCAGAGGTCGCTGGCTCAATTCCCAGCCAGGGCACATAACTAGTTTGCAAGCCAGGTCCCCCGCTAGAGACAGGTGAAAGGCAACCATACATTGATGTCTCTCTCCTTCTTAGTCTCTCTCCCTTCTCTTCTCTCTAAAAATAATAAATAAAATCTTAAAAATAAATAAAAATCTCATTAATTAAATGAGATTTGGTGACTGATTGATGGGAAGTCAAAAGGCATATAAAACTAATATAGCTTCAAGCTTGTCACTGGTACAAGAAGAGGAAAACAAAAAGCAGAAACAGATTCATCTCTTACTATAAAATAAACTTGGCAGTTTAAAATATTGAGAAAGAAGGAATTACCCATAAAATGTATTCAGATAATTAGCTAAAAATTTTTAGGGGGAGGGGAGGAAACTAAGTAAGGTCAATACTTTCTCACAATTTATACCAAATAAAAATAAACACATTAGCCCTGGCTGGTGCAGTTCAGTGGATTGAGGACCAGCCTGTGAACCAGGGAGTTGCTGGTTCTGCTCCCAGTCAAAGCACATGCCTGGGTTGCAGGCAGGGTCCTCAGCTGGGGGCATGCAAGAAGTGACCACACACAGATGTTTCCTGCCCTCTTTTTCTCCTTCCCTTCCTCTCTCCCTTAAATATTTTAATATTTAAAATAAATATTAAAAAATAAAATTAAAGCATTAAATATAATGGAAGATGATGTAGGTTTATGCTTTTATTTTATTTCCCTTATCTTAGCTTTTGGAACTCAGGAACAAACACTTTATGAAAATACTCCTCAGTTCAGGGCTATCATACAGGGGTCTGTAAAACAAGCTCTCTTGTATTTCTATTTGATTTTCTTCTCATCACTCCCATTCCATTTCTCTGACTTTATACTTTGCAACCCCAGCAAGCACCCACTCTAATATTGATAATGTTACTACTTTGTGTTAGTGAACAGCTGAAATGCTAATATATGGTAAGCCCTTTAGAATGCCTACCATTCCATGACCCCTCCTCAATGAATGCTAACATTAAGTTCACTATTAAGTTGTTCCACCAGAGAGTATATTATATCTCTTCATTTAAATAAATATATTTTTGCCTCCTTTAATTCTTCTAGTGTTGTCCACATACATGTCAGTCTTTGTTAGACTTAGGGTTAACCCTAGCCACTTCATAGCGTTTGCTTTTTAAAAAAGGTACCTAACTTTGTTCTTGGTTTTGTTTTGTTTGGAATGGTTATTCCCAGTATAGAAAAATGCTATTAATTTTTAAATTTTATTTTGTAAGCTGAATTGAAAAAAAAAAATCTTGAATTAGAGAGGGATTTGTTAATGTCAAAGGCAGAACACATAAGAAAAAAACAGCCGTTTGCCAAGAAAGCCTAATAAAGTCAAAAATGTATGACAATTTGGGACAAAATATTTGCTACATATATGACAGAAAAGAAATTAATACTCTAAGTACGTAAAACTATTACATAAACAAAGAGAAAATTGTGAAATATGGGCAAAGAGCAGGGAAAAATAATTAGAAAAGCAATAGAAATATCCAGCAAACATGAATTAATGCCGATTCTTATACGTAATGAGCATTCTGCATTATTGAGATTCACGTCATAGTAAGAGACTCTCAACACAGTGTAAGTTACGCAAAAAGGGAAGCTACTGGCTCAGTGAACTGGGATATCCAGGGATGAGTCCTGTTCAGTTCCAGGTGGATTCCACATCTCCATCTCACAGGGGCTGTCTCAACAGGATTTTATTCTGCAGGATGATTTAATCCACCTGGCAGACTAACAGATGCCAGTAGCTCCTTCCAACCTAGCAGACTGAGATCAACATCTAGCAGCTCTCTTCAATGCCTGGATACGAAATCTAGACAAGACTCTGGTCCTGTGGGGTCATCTGCCTACGCTGGATAGAGCTGAACACTTCATAAGCAGAACGAACTTGAGAGGGTATTTCTCGATGCAACAAAATTTAAACGCCACAAATCATGATAAACAAACAAACAAAAACCAATGAACTGATTGCCAGCGGAGAGAGTTCAAGAGTTGGGAAGTTTCCGAGGGCTTTTACTCCGTAATTTTCTTTTGGCCCTTGTGGCAGCAAGACCTCATTACAGAAAGTCACCTCCCAAAGCGCTGCTGGGGACTTGTGAGCTGGAGTGGTTTGCTTTAGACATTATATCATGGTCCTGGGAGAGAAGCAGCTTGCAGAAAGAGAAGCAGCAATTCCATCTCAAGAGACAAGAGCAAGCATCGGAAAGGTCTAAGGTGGCAAGGGGAGAGGCCAGTTGATCTAAACTCTGCAAGAGCCGGTTTCTTAGTGAACGATGTGGTTGCAAAAACAATCTAAAGCGTGCGAGAGGCACTCTTTTCTTTTTTTTTTCCTTCTCCCCACTAAATTGACAGGTTGGCAGGTTTGAGGCCTGTGTCCTTTAGAAAACCCGCAGCATAGCGTGGAGGTTCAATTCAGCCACAGAGGCAATAAATAGCATGAAGGTCACCAGGAGCCTCCACTTCGAAGGGAAAATGTTTTGTTTTATGAAAAACACAAAGTGCAGAGAAAATTGAGCCTACAAAGGGATGACATGGAGACTGCAGTGAGCACATAATGAAATTCTGTATTCCCATGGAACTTGGAACAAACCTGAATTCCCTTTGATAAGACCCGCCACCTTCTAGATGCAAATACCTTCCAATGGTAAATGGCACTTGCAGTTCTGCATGGAGAGATGAGGCCGCTAAAGGGTGGAGAGAAACTGCTCTGGACATATGTCCTATACTTCTTTCGCTGGCTGTGGGGAAATCTGAGCGCACAGAGAAAGATGTGACTGGGTAGGAGCCTGCCCGTCACAGAAGGAGAGAAGCCCAGGGACCATCTTCTGTCCACTGTTTCCTTCTGGAGGGTGTCATAGTCCCTTATACCACAAATTTAACACTCAATGTCAGCAGTAGGTGAGGCTGTGCAATAATGGATATTATTTTCAATGTTTCCTATTTAAAGTACTTGCTTTTCATTTAACTTAACACTCTTACTGTACACCCACCTTAAATGCCTCACAAGTAGATGTTAGGAGACATTCAGAGATTTAAGAAGGATTGAGTGTAAGCATTCTTACAATGTAACATGAAGGGGTACAAATGCCATTAGAAGGGATCAAAGTGGTCCATCTAGCTGAAAGCAGGAAAGATCATGCAGGGTTGCAGGAACAGAAAAATGTTTCTCAAAGAGGTGCAATATGGGAAAAAACTATGAAAAATGAATGGTGGCCAGTGGAATTGAAACAAAGCTATTCCAGATCAAGGCAAGGGTATGTATTTAGGATGGACGAGTACTGGCAGCTGAGCGGAACTGCCTCCGTCTCGGAGAAAAGCGCTGCTATGGAGGACTGGGAAACAATGGCGGGCCCAGCTATGTCCTAAGCAGCCCAACACGCTCACGCTGTCGGAAGAGCAAGGTGGTGACATGTGTTATTGTTGTTTATGTATTGCCCTGTTTCTCATAAGGAACGGTAAGTTCCTTGAAGGCATGGAGGAACTATATCCAGTTCCATCCTTTAGGAATATGTATGTCTCTTTCCTAGTCTACAGGGCTGCTCCCAGGAGGAAGAGTCCCTCCCTCGCCCTAGGCCTCTACTCAAGAGGCTGCTGTGTGGAGAGCTCCTGACCTCCCGCCAGAGCCCCCATTAGCACCTTCCCAGGAAGAGCCCGCTCAGACCCCTCCCCTTTCTCCTTGGAGTCCTCCTGTCCACACAGTGGGCATTTTGCTTTGCTCCTTTCTGCCTGGGGCTTACAGGAGCAGGCTGTGGCGCTGTGTGTCAGGGAGGGGACTCTGGAATCCAACACTCTCTGTGTCTGGCTGGGTAATTCCATTTAATTGTGGGGTTCAGTGTTAAATCAAAGCCCGCTTGTCCTCACTGTCCAACAGCAAAAATCAATATGGATTTTCATTTCCATTTGTTGACACCTGCATCTATCTCCTGGTTGTTTCTGAACTCAGGAGGGGAAACGGGGGCATTATAGCCCCCTTTAAAATGCAATAACCTTTAAGAGTGGCCCATGAGTATGTTGATTGAAAGAGTGAGTCTCTGATTTAATTATTGAAGACTAGTGGGTACAAGCATCCCAGTCACCATCCCTTTCACACCACTGCTCTTTCAAGGCCTGGCTGTGGTCACAAGCAGCCAATAACGGAATCATACCATGAGGTCACTTGGGATCACAATGAATAGATCACCCTCTCTTAACTCTTCTGGAATACTGATTTTTTTCCCCCTTTTCTTCTTTATAAGAAATGTTTCTCAATTTCTAGAAATAGTCCCATCACCTTGACTCTTTTACTCCCTCTCCCCATCAACATTCTCGCCTATAATTGCAGCTTCACTCATTTCTTATCTCCATTTCTGCACCCAAGGATTTAATAATGCTTGAAGTTAGAACTATCGGTGCTTTTATTGGAAGAACATCCCCTTCTACTCAGGGATACACCTTGTACTTAGAATATATATTTGCAGTGGAGAAACTGAGTCTTGTGTTCCTACTTCTTTCACATCTCACTCACCAGCAGGATACCATGCAGGGTGTGCTGAAGACCAAGAAGTTTTATTTTTTTAAATTCATGTTTGATTTGAATTTTGTTTCATTTTAGAGTATACTGGTATTCCCCCAAACTGGGTATTATATTTTATCAAGAACATGCCAACTGCAACAAGAAATCCACCTACGAAGTTCAAAGCTTGAGTTTTAAAGTTCAAATAGCTTTCCGAAACTGGATGGCCATCCCTAATAGCAAAGTTTCTTCGAAAATGAAGAAACTCTAAACTTCCTCAGACTCAACTAAGTTGCAGCTTGGGAATATAACTGAAAAAAGGAAGAGTTTAAGAGCTCAATATCTGCAAATCTCTGGACAGAAATGTCTGAACATCAGGTAGAATTTGGGGGGAAAAAAGGGAGGTAGAGCCCACTGAAAATGGAAAAATAATTAAAAGTATATTGAAAGTAGAAAGAAAAAGAGAAATCATTCCTAATTAATTCTGGTGCCCTGCTCAACCCCAGCCTCTTTGTAATGCTACTGGGAACATCTTTATTGATCTGGGGGTCCTGCAGCATGCTTCTGATGCTTATCTCAGCATAAAGACAGACTCTTGTGATGAGCAGTGATTTAATTACATGACAATCACTGTTAACAATGCATGGCGAATACCAAAGAAAATATGCAGAGTAGACTGGCAGTGATAAATGCAAAGAGGTGGCATTGACTTTCTGTAAAGTTTCTAGCTAAAATTCCACAGCAACTTTTCTCATAGGATAAAAAAAATAATGCTCAGTGACTTGAAATGTCTAAGAGCAGACTACTACATGTAAGTTTCAATTTCAAAATGCTAATTTGTATTATATTAGTAGAACCTGTTTCCAAAGCCTGAGAAATAGACCAAGGGTTCAGCTTTTCCACAAAATCATGAGGCTTTAAAAGGGAGAGAATTTCTCTTGCCTCAGATCCTCAAGGCTCACTCAATGCTCACTTCCATAGTCATTATTTAAAAATTATCTAAAGGGACTAGAAGAAATTGAATACATTTTTCACAATAAGACCCTTTCAGAATAAAATTTCAAGAGGCCTCAGATGTGTTGTAATAATAGGCTTTTCTATATGTCAAAGCACATATTTAAGTCTGGGCATATTGAAAACAGTACAATACATTCCTATCTTTATCACTAGACTAAGCTGGATTAATCAAAGCTATTTACTAGAGTAGAAAGATTATGTCACAGTGTTAATTGCCACAGGTTGTTTTAAAACATTTGAACTGAAAAATATGTGTACTAGGGTCAAAATTTGTGTTTAATTTAGTGCCATAAAATCTGGTTCACTGAACATGGTAGAAAGGCTCCTTCTATCAGGAGAGGCAAACACAGGTAACCCCCATATAACACGGTTGTTAGTTCCTAAAGAATGCCGTGTTATGTGAATCCATGTTATATAAAACGAAGTAGTGCAAAAAAGGGGGTAAGGTTCCAAAAATGTTAAAATACACTATTCTATTTTTATAAGTGAGATATCTTTATTAAAGCAATCTTCACCAAAAGTATAACATATTAATATGTATTAAATAATGTTTTCTTCATCATCACTACTAAGCATCATTAACTGAGGGCATTTCCTTTCTGACAAGGTATCTTTATCCTCTGTTTCCTTAGCATTATCTTGACTTCTGTACTTTTTGCAAAAAATCTGTTACTACTTAATACTCCATGAATAAAATGGATTTAAAAATCTAATAAATTTTAAAATTTGGCAGGCAAATCCATGCTTGAGTGAAAAATTTCAAATAAGATATCTTTGGCTCTTAAAAGCTTTTATTATGTTTCGTGTTGTTTGGGATTTCCCTAATTTCAAATGAGATCATTTTTGCTCTTAAAAGCTCTTATTAGGTCCTGGTTGGTGGCTCAGTGGAATGGCATCAGCCTACAAAACCAAAGGTCGCTGGTTCAATTCCCAGTCAGGGCACATAACTAGGTTGCAAGCTAGGTCTTCAGCCAGGTCCGTAGCTGGAGGCAGGTAAAAGGCATACGCTGATGCTTCTCTCCCTCTCTTTCTTCCTCCCTTCCCACCTCTCTAAAAATAAAGAAATAAAATCTTTAAAAAAAAAAAGCACTCATTATTCTCTGTATTGTTCAAGGATTTCTCTAATTTTCAAACTGTGTTACAGTGAAACCGTGTTCTAAGATGCTGTGTTGTACGAGGGTTTTCCCATTTCTTGAACCATGTTAGAGCAAAACCTTGTTATAGACATGTCATGTTATGTGGGGATTACCTGTAAAATGAAAGCATAGCACACACACAAAAAATTAATCCGTAAGAGTTAAAAGAGTATAGGAAGAGACATCCCAGACAAGGGCTATGGAGAAGTGTGTAGGCAAATGGACTACCACAGTTATCAGGGAGTTAGTGTCAAACAGGAGAGACACTGGGAGCATCATCCACACCCATGGAGTGGACAAGGGAGTTACCTGCTGCTGGCAACCCTAAAAGGGCTCAGCTTTGCACTGGCAGGTCTAAAAAGGGCATTAATGAAGAGGGCCCGGGGAGAGGGAGATCCCAGGCAGTTTATAAAAAGACAACCAGTACAGTCTCAGTCCATAAAATTGGAGGTCTCTTCTTCCGAGAATATCAATGAACTTTCACAAGAAAGTTAAGGATGTGTGCAGGTCAAGGGCACAGGCTCCAAAGCCTGAGTCAGAAGCTGGCCCTGTTTCTTACTACCTATGTGACTTTGAACAACTTCCTTTGCTATATATGCCTTGGTTTTCTCATGTGCAATATGTTCACAAAAAATAGATTAAATTATTTTTTAAAATTAAAGAAAGAGAACACTATTATCTCCAGGTTTGAGAAGATACTAAAAAATAATACTGTTAAGGGAAAAACAACTAAGACATTAAAGACTATTGTTGGTCAAATTACATACTTAGGTAAAAGACTGAAGAGGCAAAGCAGTAAGTTTTCCCAGAATAGAAAGCAAAAGAGAAAACTGGGAGGGAAAAAAAAAGATAAAAGATTATTTAAAGTTACCTTACTTCTGCCTATACTCAACTCTGTGAAAGAAAAAAATTGGGGAGGGGGAGCTAGAGCACAAATAATTTTCTAGGCCTGAATTGGACAAGGTTGAGTTTAAAAGAGTTCACATCAGCTTGATAGCCAACACGAGTGAATTGAAAAAAGACATCGACTAGATAAATTTTCATGACATTTCAAGAAAAGATAGAGAAAAATTCCTTAGGAAGTTAAATGAGAAAGGAAAAATGGTGGCCGATAAAGCAGAATCAGTTTGGGAAACAACTATTTGTCAGCCATTAGATGGGATTGTTTCAAAATTTCAGGGGGAAGTTTGTGAAACTGGCCCTTGAACTGTAACATCCAAGGTACAGACCAGTGTGAGTGCCCAATAAATATATTTTCAGACAGTGAAAAGCTCAAACAGTTCATCTGCCATATAGTCTTTCTTAGATGTTTCTAGATGTACTGCAACATAAGAAGAGAGAAAATCAAGAAAGAGGGGGCATGTGGACTAGGAACATAGAGACCTGACCCAAGAGACAGGACTGGACATCCCCAGTAGGTGGGAGTGGTGAGAGGCAGGTGAGCCTGGTGGGGGCCCCTTAAATATAAAGGAGCTGAAACACTGATTCAAGTTAAGGAAACGAGAACTAAAGGCAGGTGGCTTAACGGAAAAAAGAAAATTCTGCCCTGGCTGGTGGCACAGTGGATAAGGCCCTGGCCTATGAACACAAAGAGTGCTGGTTCGATTCCCAGCCAGGGCAACAGAACTAGGTCACAAACCAGGTCTCCAGCCAGGTCTGTGGCTGGAGGCAGGTGAAAGGCAACCACACATTGATGTCTCTCTCCCTCTCTGCCTCTCTCCCTTCCCCTCTCTGAAAAATAATCAATTAAAAAAAAAAATCTTATATAACCTGGAATGACTTCACAATCAAGAAATCTATATATTAAACAACAAAAATTATCCTAAATTAGGACAAATATGTATCATTTCCCATCATGATAATGATACCTTGCACTTTTCCAAAGTGCTTAAACATTTGTTCTCTTTTGGTCTCTGTCCTTCTCCTCTCCTTTCCTCCTTTTCTTCCTCCCTCCCTTCCTCTCTCATCTAACTACATGAAATTGCTAGATTTTATACACACATAAGTCCCCATTGGACACATCAGAAAACCAAGGCCGAGAGAGATTAACCCCTTAAGTTTACATAGCTAGAAAATTAACTTTCATCTTGGTCAGGCATTCAACAATTCTCTACAAAACTGAACCTAGCTACATTTATGTCCTGAAGGATAGTAGGTGGTGGTAGGAGTAGATGCCAACAGAACTTTTATTCATCACGAATTAAAATGCAAAGCTGGTGCACACTGCAGGGACTCACCTTTGCCGCAAGTGATGACTAACGTCGTCCTTCATGTCAATATGACAAACCTACTCAAAGAAGATGAATTCCTCTGGTGAATGCTTCTCATTAGCCTGACCCGTTGTCTTATTTGCTGAAAAGCATATGTGCATTCCCCAATGTGCACACCTCATCTCTCTTCAGCAGGCTAAGTGCCATGCTGCTGATATTAACAGCAACATTCAGAAAGAAAATAAATGCCTCTAGTTGCTGTTTTTAGGTTTGAGCTAAGATTCAAATCTGCCTCTGCAACTCCCAGCTTAATTGGCATTTCTATTATTATACAATTTCTAACATTATGGTTTCTAGTTCTGACAAAACCATTTCCTAGTGTTAAAAGTAATGCAACTTAATGGTTGAAATTTAAATGCACTATTACAATGGCCATTTTCTTCAATCCAATCACGGTCCAAACCCAGAGAAAGAATTCCCCAAACTAATCAATCTAAAGGACTTGAATTTTTTGTTTAAAGCCTCAATTTGTAACACCTTGTTTGAAAAGAATTAAGTAATTATGATTATCAAGTTGTGTTTTTCAGAAATTATAAGAAACAAGTATAATATGGCTAAATAAAAAGTAGGCTTGGCTTGTGGCTCAGTGGATTTGCCCTGGCCTTCGAACGCAAGAATTGCTGGTTCGATTTCCCAGCCAGGACACGTAACCAGGTTGCAAACCAGGTCTCCAGCCAGATCTGTAGCTGGAGGCAAGTGAAAGGCAACCATACATTGATGCTTCTCTCCCTTTCTTTCTCCCTCCCTGCCCTTCTCTCTAAAAATAATAAATAAAATCTTTTAAATAAAATAAAGAGATGGCAAAATATAATCCCAAACTATATCTAAAGATGTTTCATGATCCACTTGCTCTAAATATTATCACAGAATGTTATTATTACAGAATATGGTTACAGAATAAAACAGACTAATCCAATGTGAAGATCTTAAAAAATGCAAATGTTTTGCACTGTTTTTCATTCTATTACTAAATTTATCACGCTATTATCTTAGTAGAGAAACTAAATTAGAATGTATTGCAGTTTGTACTCAGCGTTTCGACATTTAATATTAGTGATGACATAAGGAATTAGCATTTTGAAGCCTGACTTTTATTCAGCTGGGATGAGCCTCCTACCTCCTGCCTACTTCAGGAAAAGCATTATCTTCTCTAACTTACAGTAGGATCAGCCCCTTCCCTCTTTCACCTTTGGAGCTGACCACTAACTAGCTGGTTGTGAGGCTCCTCAATGGAATTTCAATCCTGGGGAATACCTGGAGATAAATAAATGCCCATAGCTCTTTCAAGTATTACTGCTGTGAATGGTTTACAATCAAGTTTATAAAAGGGCAGATTCAGGTCAAGAACCTAGAATTTTCTGATTCCGATTTTGGTGTTCTTTAGATCAACCCAGGCTGCATTTGCATCTTTAATAGGCCATCATCCCATTAGAAAAAGGATGCAGTTTTCGTTTTTTCACGCACGATTCTTCTTCAGTGATGCTCTGAATAAATTGGGAATGTGTTTATGTGTGTATGTGTATGTGCACCCACATGTTAACATCTGAGTACAACCTATACAAGTGTAAGAAATTCTTCTTTGAAAATAAATATGCATGAAAGAATTTTCTAAGGAAAATGGTAGAAGTGTGCTCCTGGGAAACTGGCAACAGAAACCAATATAATATTGAGAATAAGGGAATATAATTCACTCTCTTTAATGAATACTACCATTTTTGACCTAAAGAGGAGATACTGCATCAAAACTAAACCTCACTAAATATTTCTGCTTATCAATCCTTTTCCTTTATCATTCTTTTATTTTTAAACAATGTTTGTATTTTTGCAATTACAGTTGACACACTGTATTAGTTTCAGGTGCACACCACAGTGATTAGATATCCCTATAACTTATGAAGTGATCACCCTGATAAATCTAGTACCCATCTGACACCATACATAGTTATTACAATATTATGTAATATGTACTTTACATCCCCAAGGCTATTCTTTACCTTCTTAATCTCTTCCCCTTTTTCAATGTAACATTTTTAGTTTTTATTGATTGTGGGAGACTATACTTGCAGACATTCTCACTGTACTTCTCTTTATTATACTTTTAATCAATAGTGAAAGGAGAAAAATAGCCTGGTGTGTAGTGTTTAGTCAATATCCATCAAATGTTTCTTTCTCTAAATAGTTGTTTTTGCAATTCAGCTACTGTAACATGAAACTTGAGTAATTTGTATTTTCTGTTGCATATTAAATTTGGATATCTACAGCATAAGGATCCACAATATGAAAACAGTTGTTTACAATTTCATAGATTTTCATTGCCTTCCCTCATATCATAACTGGCTGTTTTACAGATGAAAATAAATCTTTTTTTTTTAAGATTCTTATTTTCTTTCATGTAAGTACTCATACATCCTGCTTTTACACAAGTTAATGCACATTAAGTTACGAGATTTTTACATTTTCAAAAACCTGTGAATACTGAGCAAAGTGTTTTTGAAAAGCCCCAAGTAATTATACTTATGCAAGACTATTAAAATAGTATATACAATATAAAACATGTCAGAAGGGGAAGTTTGTTAGAGACAAATAATTATACATAGACTAGAGAATAGTGGAAGTAAAATACAGGCTTGAGTCCCATTCCATCCATTACCAGTTGAATATAGTTGATACAGATATAATACAGATATATAGATATAAATCCTGGGAAAACTGGGAACTAGCACACACACAAAAACTTCAGGGAAATTTATTTAAATAAAAATAACAATATTGTTAATTGGATCCCCATTTGAAAAAATAGTTATGAAGGGCCTTATTTCACACAGTACAGCAGCAAACTCATTTCTGGATATTTTAGACCTAAATGTGATTGTAACACCATACAATGGTTTCCCCAGCCCTTGCCCTCCGGGTGCGTGGTCCAAGACCCTCAATGGATGCCTGCAACCTCCGGCAGTACTGAACCCTATATATACTGTATCTTCTTATATACACATACATAGGTCAAAGTTTAACTTGCAAATTCAGCACAGGAAGAGGCTGGCACCAAAAACTACTCATAAAACAGGACAACTCTAAAGGTATACTGTGATAAAAGTAATGCAAACGTGTTGCCTCAGAAATATTTCCCTGCACTCGCCATTCTTGGGAATTTGAGACGAGATGACAGCAAAGGAAATGAGGGGAAGGGCCGCACGTTTGGCGCCTCCACCCATCTTCCCGGACAGGCGCTTGCACTCGGGCCCAGGCCTCGCCGCTCTGCCAGCCTTGCTGTCCATGTGCTTCATTAGTAAGTACATAAGGGTCCCTTGAACACAAGCCCTGCTTACCGTGACTTCGGCTTCCAAGGAACGAAAAGTTCTCTTTCAGTCGCAATAACCACAGGAGCCTGGAACAGGAGGGAAACGCGCCGGTGACAGTGGACACGTCAGCCTCTCCTGCCGCGCGCACAGCACATCGCGTGAATGCCATTGGAGACGTCCTCACGCGAGAGTTCTGAGTTCTCGCGGAATTTCCTGTCACCCGGCAGAAGTGCAAACTGAAACTTACCCCCATTGGCTGCCCTGGCTGTGTGGCTCAGTTGGTAGGTGTAAAACCGGAATAGTCCAAAGGTTCTGACCAGTCCGGGTAGGGGTGGGTGTGAGAGGCAGCCCATAAATATTTCTTTGCCTCTCTTCCTCCCTTTTCCTCTCTCTAAAATCAGTAAGCATGGATAAAACAGTGATACAGCCCTGGCTGGTGTTGGCTCAGTAGATTGGAATCGGCCTGCAAGCCCAAAGGTCGCTGGTTCGATTCCCAGCCAGGGCACATAACCAGGTTGCAAGTCAGGTCCGTAGCTGGAAGCCAGGGAAGGCAACCATACATCGATGTTTCGCTCCCTTTCTTTTTCCCTCCCTGCCCTTCTCTCTTAATGGCTAAAATCTTTAAAAATAAAAATTTTATATATATATATATATATATATATATATATATATATATATATATATATAACTGAATTGCTCATTTCTGCAATTTTCCATTCACTACTTTCAGGCCTTGTTTGATGGCACGTAACTGAAACCAGAGAAAGCAAACTGTTAGGTAGGAGGGCCAGGGGTAGCTTTTAGATGCAAACCTGGGAGAATGTCTTGATGATTTTAAAGTAGGCAAATTTTTCTTAAGCGGCACGGGAAAATCAAATACAATTTAAAAGTAAATTATACTGCCTTAACTTGAAAACTTTTTATTGAAAAACACCATGGACACATCATAAAAAGTGAGAAGGCAAGTTATAGTATGGGGAAAACAATGTTTGCGAAACCTCCACAATTGAAGTCCTATTACTCTTAGCTAGAAATGAAGACACTGAGGCTCCAAGAAGCATGTTCACCAGAGATATGCAGGAAATTAGTACCATAGAGCCAAATCTTGAACTGAAACCTGTTTTCTGGCTACAGGTTATTGAGCTCTCAACCAACTCCAAGGTAGTAACAATCAAGTGCTAATGAACAGCAGGGGGAAAGGGAGAACTGGCTTTTATTTCAGCATGACCCATATTGCGGCTCAATCTTTCTCTGAGTTTTCTCCCTTTTGAATAGGCCTATTTGAAGACATGTCAAAATTGTATTGCCTCTGAATTAGAGAATGGACAGATACAAAAGAGAGAAAGTGGGTAAAACAGATCAAATAACGTAGAAATTTTATAAATTATAGGGACATTGGGAGAAAAGTTGGAAGCTCCTAAGTTTACAACATAATGGGAAGTTTCAGGGTCACATGCAAATTGCATTCATGTGTACTCCCAAAGGACTCTGAATAATCAAAATCTAGGCTAAAAAACTATGGTTAAGAGAAAAAGGGGCATTAATGACTATAATGAATGAGACACTATTCATTTTGAGATCTTTGACAGGAATAGCCAACATGAATACTCAATAGAAATGGACAGCCTGACCAAGTAACCATTTATAAGCAGCAAGGAAAAGCACTGTCAGGAGGAAGCCTCATCATTTACAAGTCAATAGTTCTAAAACTGCTCAGACCTTAGAGTATTCCGCCCCACTCTCCCAATCACAACTCTTTTGAAGTGGTTCTTGTAAAATCAAGAACTGGAGCACAGATCAAAACCTTAAACACAGACAGTTAATTATGCAAAATATCTTCCTAATAGGCTATGATTTCAAAGTGCCTTGCATATAAATGACCATTAATAAATGGCACCTTCTGGTACGATTGTCTCTGGGCCCACTGTTGTATAAGCAAATATACTACTACACATTAGGAAGCTTACACCAGAAAACAGTGAGTGGAGCGTGGTTTTCTAGCAATAATAAGATCTGTTTGCTAGTTAAATAAAATAAGCAGAAGATTCAGTGGGATCTCATAAAGATCTAATTTGAATTTGCTGGAAAAAAACAGGCTGGTAGGTTGAAAATCACTTATATTTTTTAAGGCAGTAATAATGATAAAACTACTCAGTCTAGTGAAAGAGAGGTAGGTGTCTGGTCAACAAGCGAAAGGAGTCAAGGTCACGTGCTGTCTTGTTTTAGCATCTTTATTAATGATTTGGAAGAGGAATATACAGCACTGATACTTCAGGTAATTTTTAAATGCAATTATCTATCTATCTATCTATCTATCTATGGTGCAGACAATGTTATTCTTACACAACAAGGGACCTTTTCTCTAATCAGTCTTATGCTAGGCAGCACTTCTAAATTCCCTGGAGCTAAAGTTTCTATGCACGTAGGTGACAATGCACACGGTCAACTGCAAAACTCGCAGAGTTTAAGACAACACATAGCCTGGGAACCCAAAGGTCACTGGTTCGATTCCCAGCCAGGGCACATAACCAGGTTGCAAACCAGGTCTCCAGCCAGGTCCATAGCTGGAGGCAGGTGAAAGGCAACCATACTTCGAAGTTTCTCTCCCTCTCTGCCTCTCTCCCTTCCCCTGTCTCTAAAAATAATAAATAAAATCTTAAAAAAAAAAAAAAAAAAAGGCCAACACATGCCCTGTATCTCCCCTAGTAAGCTCAGCTCTGCCCAGAATTACAGCTGCACAACAGAGAACCTGACCCTGTTCATTTCTGTCTGACCCTTTCTCAAAGTCAGAAACTGCCTCCCACTTGTTATATCAGATTCTCATCAGCCTCCGGTTTCTACCTGGGCTCAGCCCAACATGCAGCCCACATAAAATACAGGTGATTTATGCTTCAATAAGAACAAAAATATCAATCTGCTGTCTCCGGTAACTATGCAAAAATGTTCCACTTGTCCCTATTACTTTTTTTGGCTGGACCACTTCAACTTGTGCAGGAATTTTGGGGATAGAAATACAAAAATAAAGACAAATTTAAGGCGAGCATTTACCACTGTGTAGATCCTCATTACCACTACCAGATCATAATCTGGTAGGTGCACACTAAATCAGTCATGTTAGCTATTTATTATGCAGGTAAACAGATGATTTCATGTGCTTTCACTTTTGCAACCACTTGTTTTGATCTAATAATGAAAACACATGCAGAAGAGTGGCTTGGTTGTGGCATATAATGAATTAAAGGGATGGAAAATACATTGAAATCTCAGGATTTCTCAGCTATAAAGAATGGCCTAACCAAATATTTCCCAGAGAAAAGCTGGATTAAATTATAAATGAGTTGAATTCTGGCGCTCAGCAGACTACTGACAGGCTCCGCAAAAAACACTCTTCACCCTGAAGTTGCAAAAGCAGCAAGAGGTGAAGGTGGGCCCTCTTGCCTGAAAATGCCAGGCCCTTCCGTTTTTAATCAGAACCTATGGAACAAATTGTAGAGATACATGTAATTTAGCAAAACCTTATGAATCTATGTGTGTGTCCATAGACCTATACATGACAAGGGAGAAGGTCCAGAATATGCCACTGTGGCATAAAATTATTTTGAGCTGAAAGATTCTGTCCCCTGAACTTCTTTTTTTTTTTTTTTTTTTAAAGATTTTATTTATTATTTCCAGAGAGCGGGGAAGGCAGAGAGGCAAAGAAGGAGAGAGACACCGGTGTATGGTTGCCTTTCACCTGCCTCCAGCTACAGACCTGGCTGGAGACCTGGCTTGCAACCTGGTTATGTTGCCCTGGCTGGGAATCGAACCAGCGACCTTTGGGTTCGCAGGCCGGCACCTTATCCACTGAGCCACCAGCCAGGGCTTCCCTTGAACTTCTTTACCCGAATAAAAGTAGGAGCCTCCCGAAAGAAAGCACTCACCTGTTTTTAAATGCTCTCCCCAGGCACAACCTGGGAAGGTTGACTCTCATCACCTGAGGCTATGGGAAGACCCTGCACCTAAAGAGGTATCCCCGCAAAACTAGCATCGCTGGTCTCCTGAGGACCCGTCTGTTTTCTCTAAAAGTCCATTGTGTTCCCATGTGCCATTTCTCCATTCTTCCCCTTCTAGTAAACCATTTGTCTGCCTGATTTAAGTGCCTTTCTCCTCCTTTTCTTCACCTGTTAAGAAAGCGTATAAGCCTTGCATATAAGTCTTTTTAAGCTTAGGCAATCAGGGGAAGTCATTTTTACACAGTTATTTAAAAACTGATGACGGATTTGTGCTAAAATAAAACTGAGTCTCACATGCAATATGATTATGAAGGGACCGTCTCTTTTGGGTTTAATTATTAAAAATGAGTCCTAGCTCTGACACCATTTAAAATGTTTCTTTGAATTGGTTCTCACTTTTCATGTTTACAATACCTAACGGGTTTGGCCTCAGCTTCTTATATTCTAAATTAGGGACAGAACTGTCATGCTTCAGAATTTTTTTTTTGTAGTAAACATGCAGAAAATTATACAAGCCCCAAGTTCACACAGCTCAATGAATTCACAAAGTGGGCAAGTTCAGGTTGACCAGAGTGCAGGCTAAAACTACAGAACATCGACATCATCCTGGAGCCCACTCATGACCCCCAGCCTGCTGACTTAAAACATCATAGATTATATTTGCCCTGCTTTTCAATTTTACCTAAGTAAAATCATGCACTGAATTTTTCTGTGCTTGTGTCTTATTTCATGTGCTTAACATTGTGAAATGTATCCATGTCGTTGCATATAACATTAGTTTTCCATTTCATTTCTGTATGGTGTTCCACCACAGAATCACAACTTATTGATCAACTCAGAGATTGATGGATATACACTGTTCCCAGTTTGGAATAATATAAGCAGTGCAGCTCTGAATATTCCTAGGCATGTCTTTTGCTGAACATGTGCACATAAACTGTTGATTATATACCTAAGAGTGGAAGAGTGGAAAGGCTTACAAGGTATGCATATGGTTGCCTTTAATAGATACTGCCAGTTTTGCAAAGTGGTCATACCAATATACACTTCCACCCATCAGTAGTGCATGATATCTAGTTTTCCCATATCTTTGATGACATGATACAGATTTTTCCATTTTAGCCACTCAGGCTATATGTAGGTGTGTTGTTTTGTGGATTGCATTTGCATTTAGCTGATGATTAATGATGCTGAGCACCTTTTTTATGTTCTTACTGGCCATATGGATAGGTTCTTTTATAAAGTGCTTATTCAGGTCTTTAGGCCATTTTTCTACTGGGTTTTCATTGTACAAATATTTTATGTCTTCTTGGTAAGAAAACTTTATGAGATTCTATAGAGAGGTTACATATTTTCTCCCATTATGTGGCTTAGCCTTCTATTCTCTTAATATGTTTGAGAAAAGATCACTTTTAATGATCTCCAATTTAGCAATACTTTCCTTGTATGATGGGCATCATGTCTCCATCCTAAGAAATCTTTAACACAAGTATGTGAGAACATCTTCCTATGTCATTTTCTGAAATCTTTATTTTTGCCTTCCACTTTTCAATCTGCAAATGTATACCAAACTAATTTTTGTGAGTGATATATAGAATAGGTAATTTTTTCCCAAGTGGATACTAAAATTACCCAGCATTATTTTCCAAAACGGTCTCTTTCCTATATGCTGCAAATACTTCACCTTTGACATAAATTAGGTCAGAAGTCACCCCAAATAAGTGCATGTCTGCTTCTGGTCTTTTTTACCTCTTGCCTAATGCCATATTATCTTAGTTACAATAGTATTATCATACATCTTGATACCTGCTAGTATTAATCATCTGCAAGACTGCTTTAGCTACTCTTGAACTCTTATAATTCCATATACATTTTAAAATCAGCAGGTTCATGGTGGCAAAAACAGCCTTATGATTTTTATTGGGCTTACATTCACGCTATTGACATCTTAATATATTGAATCTTTCTAACCCATGAATCCCTTCATTTATTTATCTCCTTCCTCTCATTATTTTTTCAGTGTCAAGGCTTATATATCTTTCATAATTTTACATCTATATTCATAAGGAATTTTGGTAAGTAATTTTCCATTCTTGTATCACCTGGCTGGGTTTTGAAATGAGGATTATATGGGCCTCGTAAAATGTGCAGGAAAGTGTTAGCTTTTTTACAGAGTTTGCGTAAGGTTGGTTTTATTTCATAAATATTTAGAGGAACTTCATATTTTTATTATTGAATTATTAAATTATATCTACAGCACTTAGAAAGTACCTGGCATTTGATAAGTGTTATAAAATGCAAACTATTCTTATGTGCTTGACTATCCACTTTCCCCATGTAAATCATTATATTAAAATGCCAGAATAAAATGGAAGGCTTTATAAAAAGAAACTTACATAAAGAGGTAACAAGCTTTTAGCCCTTCTTTAGAAGTCACCCTTTGCTTTTCATTCAATTATCAATTGACTACTCATAATATTTTCAGAGGATATTATTCTTTTTCGACTTTTTCAACCACTCTGCTGCTATAAAAGTTACAATAACATCAAGGAGATGTGGGTTTTGACAGAGGATGGTTTTCAGTCGCAAATGTGGTTAACCCTATCTCATGCGCATGAAGAAATTTTTTGTAGCTAACAGGTGTCACTATTAGCTACATCTAATGTCATACCAGACCCCCTTTCATTCCCGGTCACGGCCCTGCTTCTCCCCTCCCCTCCCAGTGCAAGTTTTCAAGAGTTACCTTTACTCAAAAGTCTCCACTTTCCTAGACCAGGAGATGAGAAGACTGAGTCACCCTTGACTCAACTTTCTCCCTCACCCCCGACCAAGCCACTGCTAAGTCCAGCTGGCTTTAACCCTAAGCATCTCTTACTTTCACTTCCATTCTGTTTTTCTGTTTCCAATGCCACTATTTGAAAGTCCAGGCCACCATCGACTTCTCAGCTCTACAATGGGCCCCTCCCTGAATATTCATCACGGACAATCCACAGCCAGAATTTTTTTTTTTTTTTAACATCAGAATGCCATGTCACAGCTGAGAAGCATCTGTGTAACCTCTGGTTCTATCCAGGGAACGTGACCTATTTTGTTCAGCTAGACGGGCCATGATAAATGACAAGAAAAAAGAATCAAAAATTGTTCTACAGCCCACTGATAGTATTGCCAGAGCTTATAAATAATATCACACAACCTAAGCTTTGCATTGAATCAAGAAATTTCCTTGGCTAGACCATGCTCATCAAGCCAGCTCAGCTGTCTGTCCTGGGAGCCACACATGAAAGGGTAGAGAAAGAAGAGTCTCCTATGACCTAGTCACTTAAACACATATTTATAGACCGTCTATTAGATACCAGAGAGGATGGGCTAACCAGCTGAGCACAGAGAATGTCAAGGCCTCTGGTGACCATGCGCTATGGCAGAACATGACTGATGCTGGAAAGCTACATAAGGTGTGGGGGTGCAAAAGAGAAGGGTGGAACCTCATCTGGCCAAGGAACCGAGAAAGCCTATTTGGGGCAGGAGACTCCTGAAAGTTTTGAAGGAAGGTAGAAGTTATTGAGACAGAAGCAGAGAAGACAGCATTCTGAACGAAAAGAAGAGTCTAAATGAGGGTTAATGTAATTGAAGCCACGGCCATGACTTGTCAGAGGTTAGGCTCCTCAGCTGGGGGGGTGGCCACTGGAAGCGAGACAAGATGGGAAGAAGTAAGAGAAGTAAGTATTGAATCTGCCTGATTTTATGCATCGCAGCGGGGAGGAAAGCATGGGGAACAAAGGCTCCCAGCCCAGAAGATTCCAGTGCCAATAGGGAAACTCAGAGCTAAAGCGGACCACCGACCTGGCCTGGGGTTCCAAAGACATCGGGGGAGGGGGAGCGTTGAGCTGTTACCCAGCTGAGGCACAACATCAAGGCAGGGGCAGGAGAGGCGGGTGCGTGACGTTTCTGAAGTGAACTAGGACTAGGACGGTCCAACCCCAGCTTAACTACTCAGTTACCTTTAACTCTCACACTGTGAATCCACAACCCATACATGTTATCTAAAGCATTCTGGAATCTCCCATACAAGTCTCTGATGACTTGTATAAACCTTCCCATTCCACTTACAACTGGCTTTCCGTTTCAACGTCCAGCGTGCGCTGAATCAGTGAACGACTGTTTCCTGCACTCAGCTTATTAAAGGTTGGTTCGGTTCCGAGCCAGCGTCCTGGTGGCTGTTTGTGGCCTAAACTTAACGCTGAGAACTTCAGTTGGGCTACAGAGGAAATAAGTCTCGCTAATGATGCCTTCTCGTCTGGAGAATTATCGCATTTTGAAATTCTATAGAAAAAAAGGAACAACAATGAAGTATCGGTTCTACTTTTAAATAAATAAGGGGTTGTTTTGCTGCTGAAAGTTTTCATTCAAATGACTGATCGGATCGCACATGTCTGTTTAAAAAGGTCTGACTTGGGTCTTTACAAATGATAGACTACAATAAACTAGAGGATCGTGCGGAGTGAGACAATGGGGCATTGTTTACACAGAAGACTGAGTAACTGGTTCCACAAAAGAGGTTCTTCGGTATCTATTGTATGTACAACGAAGAGATTTACTGGAGCTTTTATCATTTCTGCAAGACTCGTTCCAGCCAGCTTCATTAACTTGAAGTAAATCAAATCATGCAGAAATCTGGCTCAGCCACAGAGCAACCCAGGGAGATACAATATGAAGAAAAACAGACGCGGGATGATAAGGTTTAGAATCTTTGGCATTTTTCATAAACATTTTGTTTAAAGATTATTAAATTACAACCCAGACAGAAGGAGGAAAAAAAAAAAAAAACAGTGAAACTCACTATTAAATCAGATCTCTTTACCTTTTCTTTACAATACATACATATTTTATATATATATGTATATATATATATATATATATATATATGCACGCACGTACAAAGCATGTGTCAACAAAATAGTCTTTACAACTTACATGTCATTGGGAAGAAAGAAATTTTCATATACCATCTATATGCCCTGAACTGGAATTTTTACTTGTGGGGAGTATTACTGTGAAACGGGGAGGGGGCTGCTGCAGGAATCAGATTCTCTCAAAAGCAGTGCCGCTACTTTTCTAAGGAAGGGGATCTGAGATTTTTATTACGGGAGCTTATTTGATCCATAAGAGGAGCAAAAGATCAATCTGGACTGCTGAAGGATTTTTACATTCGGCTCCGAAACTGCAGGCCGGTTAAGTGGGTATGACAATCAGGGCAGCAGCCACATTTACTCGTCCCTACTCCTTAGTCTTTACCTTCCTAAACACTCTCAGAATTCATTTCTTCATTCCCTCCTGCTCTCAGAAGCTATAACGTTGACATTTTATTCTGGAAAATGGGAAGAAATGGTGTTTTAAGGCAACGGAATGCTTTCCTGAACCCTCCCCTTTCAAGGACAGCGCCCCCTGGGTGCCATGGGGCATATCCATCGCCAGCAATGGAGCGGGGTTCAGGCTGGCTCCCAGTGTGGAGGAGGTTACTAAAATTTTACATACAGGTCTTCTAGTCAGGGCTGAACGATTCCCAAAGATGTGGGCTAACCGTGGCAAGTGTTTAAAAAAAAAAAAGTTTTTGTCTAGTAGATACATTACTTGGGTAGGTGATGTCTATCAAAGACTTGTTAGCTCAGAGAATAAAACTGCCTCACAGGAACAGCGCTCTGAAAGGAGTGTGGGGGTGGGGAGTGAAAATGAGTGCATCTTCACGAGAATCTGCAGGAGGAGAGAAAACAAGTTCAAAGTCACTCTGGAATCCAAGTGGTCTCTGGCGGCTCTCGGGGAGGGTGTTCAGGTCCGAGGCAGCCTTGCTCTGTGCCCTCTACGAGAAGCATGTTAGCCTTTCAGTCTCTGGACTGTCTCCTTCTGCTAGGCTGACCCGCAGTGCAACTAGGACACCCACGTGTGCGCACGTACCCATGTGCATGGGTGCATCTGGGCGCTTGAAGACGGCGGGGAGAATACAGAGAGGGCGCCACCCAGCACGCCTGTCAGAACGACACCGCGGGTGCCACCGAAAGAACAGCGATATTGGTCTCATCACCCAAACCCAGCACCGGGTGCGGTGTCCCCCATCGCCTCGTCCTAGAGTGCGCTGCGCTTCTTCCGAAGGGGGTTCTGGCTGCCACACGGCCTCAGCTCCGCGTACTGCACCTGTGAAAACAAACAGACGCAGTGCGGGCGGTGAGGTAACCCTAGCTTGCCGCGGCGTGTGTTAATGGCTCCCCAAGGGCCAACCAAGGCGAAGGAAGGAAGGTTCAAAGGTAATGAATCATTTTCTAAACACAGGAACATGGAGGGATTAATTACAGGAAGGATTTGAGAAGTCATGCATCATTTCTTGAAACCAAAATATTAAAAGCAGATTTTTCTAATGAGCTGCATGGGGGTCTACCTGCTCGGGGCACTGCGGGAGGGTCTTTGTTGTGTGGGCACTCCTTATCCACCCGAACTAAACTCAGTAACAGCCCCTCGGGAATGTTTATCTTAGTACATGCTACAGCAGCTTGCTAAGAATTAGTGATTTAAAAATATCTAAAATCTTGGCGAGGGGGGGGGAAATCTCTGCAAATTATATATGTATATATTTATGTCGCCTGAGAGAAAATAATGTTGAAATGGACACTGGCCCCAGACTTACACAGATCTCTCTTAACAACGAATCTCATTTCCAATGGAATGGCTAAACCGTCTGTGACAAATACAAAGCCCCGGGGGAGTCTCCTGTGTTATTGCAAAGGGCTCTTTGCGCAGAGGATCTCACTGGCCTGCTGTATACTGTCCTGGAATGCTCTCCGGTTACACTCCTCTGCGCCAACTCCAACTGCGTGAGCGCCTGGGGACGGGTGCCTGAACCGGGCACAGACGGTCCCTGAGGGGCCTGACGGGCCTGATGGCACCTTGCCTTCTGCAGGCAGGAGCTCACATCACTGCCCATGTGACGCCGCCCACATGGCAGGTGACAACAGCATCCTGCAAGCCTCCTGCGTTGGGATGAGAGCTCTGACAGGGAGTGGTCAAATGGCTTGATTTTGCAGTATTATACTGCAGGTCACATGTGCTCACTACTTTGAGCGTTTGTGCCAAACTCCCCAAAGACTCCAAGACCCATCACGTAAGTTGAGCGACACTTGGTCAAAAGCAGGTACATGGGGAAAAAAAAAAAAAAAAAAAACCTTCGCTGTCCTCTTAGCGCTCTGCGAAGTCCCTTCTCACTCTTCCAGGCGAAACAAGCAAGGGCCAGGTGACTCTTTTATAATCATGTCATGTAAATATGAATGAGTAAGATCACATTTATAGAACACCTTTAAATAGATAATTATATCAAAATGAAGGCTTAAGGACTATGGCATCTCAGAGTCTCTTTTACTCTCTACTTCGGAATGAAAAGGAAAAAACATCCTCTAGAGCCTTTTCAGCCTTCTGTCCCCAAAATCCATCCAGAGCTCCCACGGAACCATGATGCCACAGTGGCCCAAAGACGAAAATCGATATTTGAACCGGGATTTTCTCAGATAATAAAGCACGGTGGTGTCTTTGATCACTGTGATGCTATTTCATGCTGCCATCTCCCATCTATTGATTCCACGATCCCTGTTCTCCATTACAGAAATTGTTGCCGCCCCTGGGTTTCCAGCAGCCTGGTCCGTGGGGGCCCGCCTCAGGCCACATAATGGGGCTTGCTGGTATTGTTGCCTCTGCTAATCTCTGTGTAGCCACGGAAATGCACTGCCGCTGGACTAAGTGACCATTACCTGGGAATAATACTGCAGATTGATCTCAAAGGATCTCAC
This sequence comes from Noctilio leporinus, assembly GCA_004026585.1. Classification (NCBI taxonomy): domain Eukaryota; kingdom Metazoa; phylum Chordata; class Mammalia; order Chiroptera; family Noctilionidae; genus Noctilio; species Noctilio leporinus. The sequence continues at coordinate 104,634 of PVIW01001435.1, read as the reverse complement.
GCCGTCTCTGCCTCCATGTATGTGAGAGTAAGTGGCGCTTTGCCCTAAGCATCCTGAAATCTTCAGAGGGAAAGGGATAGAAGGGAGGCCTAAGAGGTAATCAGAGTGAACAAAAATAAAGAGAATAATCCTCCTATCCCCTACGTCCTGTCAAATGCCTACCATCCGGAAGAGCAGGAAAATCAGCCGGCCTCCCCGAGTTGGGGACCTCAAACTCTGCCACTCGCTGAGCCCGTCTTACCCTCTTGGGGGGAAGCAAGCAATCAGAAAAGGAACAAACGCCGCTGCATTGGAGCCTCGCAGTGTGAGTTCCAGATCCTTTCTAAGCAGCTCTTTTTCAGGATAATTTTCCCCAATCATCTCATGCTTGGGACAAAGGTTTTCCTGCCACCTCCCTGCAAGCCAGGCCTCTTTTAAGGATTTTCTGATTCCTTATCACAGTTCCTCACAGGAGCACGGCCACCTGCTCTCTGGCTGGGCGGCGGGGCGGGCTCAGTGCCGGGGCCCCCGTTGGAGGCCACTGTTCATTACGTACCTTTTGAACATCGGATGGTACCCTGGAGAGGAAGTCTAGTAGCTCGTTATTGTCGATGGCATAGGGGTTTCGCAGCTTCTTGGTAAATTTATTTATGCCTGAAAAATAGAAACATGGGGAGATCTTTGTCCATCTGTCTGTCTACCCATCCATCTCTCTTTAAAACTTGCCTGTCGGGGAGAGGAGGAGCATTCACAAGTCAAAATTAGTGTGAAAACAATGACTGGGCCCCAAGCCATGCCCACGTCGCTGTCATGTGGAATCATTCACAAAGGCCTTTCCTTGAGGGAAGGAAGGGGAGGCTGCCGGAGAGGGGCCCTGCCTTCTTCACCTGTGAAAATCCCATTACAATCCCCACAGCAGGGCGGCCGAAGCCCAGCGCAGACGGTGGCGCTCACTGGCGGTTTCAGACGATCCTGATTACGTCTCCTCTTCTAGGGAAACAATGTCCCAGATGGGAAAAGACCTTCATTAACCCAGACAAGTCTCTGCTTGGGGGCTCCGGACCCACTGCAGCAGTGGGGGAAAACAGGGCCTGAGTTGGGTGGTTGTTGCTTTGTTTTTTTTTTTGTTTTAGTTGTTGTTGTTAAAAGAGAACCTGCAGAAACCTATCTTCCTGCCTCCAACTCATTTTCACAGGTTTCTCCTCTCTCCCAGCAGAGCAGAACTTGACATGTTGATGGTACTTGGAGGCAGCAGGGAACTGTGAAAAGTTATTATGGGAAAATTATCTTCCCGGGGTTGCTAACTTAATTTATGGACCGCAGCACCGGTGCGTGGGTTGGTCGAGGCAAAGGGGGCCTGTGCTAATTGCGGCTGGGGACAGTGCGAATCAGCAAGAGGTGTACGTTTGGTGGCTGCACCTGGGCTCTGTCTACTGCTTCCTCTTTAGAGGGAGCCTCCTAAACACCTTTTGTTGCCTGCTCTGCCCCTTGCCTGTGTCTAGTCCTCATCAACTGTCTTCTTCCCACCAAACAGCAACCCTCTTCCCTGTACAACAACCAGGCGGCCTTCGGAGGTCTTGCCTCAGAGAGCTTCTTTATCAAGGGTTGTATCTGGAGGTCTGGTTAACTCCAACGATGCTAAATGAGTTCCCACCAGAGGTACGGGTAACTCAGCCAGCTCCCGTTCCGCAGCCAAGATGACATTTCGTTGCTGAATGGTTTCGAACACATTCCAGGTTTGATGTTTTTCTAATGTCATGAACCGTTATTTTGCTCCCACCTATGGCAGGATTTCCTGGATGGCATCATACCTGACACCAGGCCAGCTTCCAGTCGCTTCCTTACAGCGGGTCAGGTTTACGCCTGCTCTGCACATGGTAGCCAGCCACTCACTGTTCACCAGTGACCGGAAGCCTGGTGGCTGGGCTGGGGAAGACTTTTCTTGCAAATGATCCCCTTTCTCCACGTCAGAGCTGCACTGTCTTTCTTCCCTCCATCCCCACAGCATGCTTTATGTTTCTAGCTAAAATTTCCCCCAGCATTCCTTTAAACTAAAATACACTTACTATTTTCTTCTAAAGACATTAATTGTAGCATGGGCTTTTCAGGAACAAAAAAAAGAAAAAGCAGACAAGGCAAAATGATAACAGGAGACAAAGGCATACCGAGGAAACTTACATCGTCTATTGTTAATTATATATAGTGTGCGCATCTGGAGTCTTTACAACGAACAGCAAGGCAGGGATAATATCACAGCCGATCAAAACACCACAGTCTTAGTGACTGTGATTACAAACCTGCTCAGTAGCTCCAATGCGCCAACGAGGACAGAAGGAATCCACGCTGCATTGAGACTATGTTTAAAAAACTTAGGACAAAATGTATAAGGCGCTCGGATTGCATGCTTCAAAAATACACCTTATTTTTTTAAGGTGTCATAAGCGCCAATGTCGGTCGTTCCATCGTATCATCTACCGTGTGAGACCAAGTGACAACAGGGGTCATGGACTCTCCCTGGTGGTCTTTAAGGGGCAAGGAACAAGGATGATGGAGCAGGAGTGTCCCTGGACCCCACTTCTGACTTCACCATGAAGTAGCTGTGGCCTTCAGGCGAACCAATTCACCCTCCTATGCCCCAGATGCCTCCTATGACAACCTGAATAATAAAGACCTGCCCTCCACCGTTTCCTTGGCTGATGGGAGACTCGCACTGGCAACACAGGGGAGGGCATTCTGTAGTCTGAAAGCCCCCGCAGGGGGGCCAGGACCAGCACTACTGCAGATGGCAGTAAGACAAGACAACGGAAAAGGCAGGGATTGGGGGAGTCTTTGCACTACTAGGCATGTGATCACACATCCACATTTTTAGAGCTCTAACCTAAACAATACAGATAAGCAGAAGGCATATCTGCTGTGAATTTTTATTTATTTTTTAGCCATAAAAGCAAGCGGAATCCAAATACTAAGGGATAACGTTTGGGAAAGGTGCTATCTTCTGATGGTCTCAGGACACTGATAGGACAGGTCAGTGGAGTGGGATGAGCCCATTGGTGAAAATGAAAAGATCAACTTGGAGAAAGTCAGAGACAGGAAAAATTGCACAACTGCTTGGCATCTATGGGGAGTATATTGCTATATGTAATTCTGAATTATAACACATATTTCAGATATCGCTCTTTACAGGAGGGGACAAAAGTTTAGTCTCCTCTGACATTCTTTTGAGCTAATACAGCTGTGGTAATTATCATAACCTGAGTGTCTTTTTCCATACAAACAACTGGACTTTTGCTTTTGCCCACCCAGAGTTACTGGCATGTAGCCCTGACTGCGGTATATCGGTGAGGGTGTGTGAGGTGGGGTGTGAGGGCCTTGCTTTCTCATGTATCAGATACTGCATGCCTTCCACGCTATCAGAGAGACAAAGTTAAATAATCATGGTTCTCCTGCACGAAACAGAGAATGAACGGACTACGCTCTCCTAAAATCATTCTGCTTCTGAAATGTCGTGGGTTATTCTATTTTCCTCCAACTTTTCCCTTGTCTGCGTGTCTAGATGTGGCTTCCTTTGACGTCAGGATTCTACCTTTGTAGGTTCTCTTTGAGAAAGGTGGTAGCTTTATCCTGCATACATACACTCTCAGCTTTTGCTTAAAGATGAAGGCGTGATCTCTTATATTTGAAACCTCTCTGAACATGATAATCCAGAAGGTCCCTCCCTGATAATGACGATGACTGAGAACTCCACAGCCATCACGAGAGCCAAGTGATGGAAAACCAGGACACAGCAAGGTTGATGGTTTCTCCAACAGTGAATTTCCTGCAATGCGCTCTCCGTACATCAGCCCCGAGCCCACCCAGCAACAGCCACTGATAGTCACAAAGCTGCTCCTACGTTCTCTAATTGCTAGCTGGAGCTGTAAATCAAGTCACGCAATTTATTTCAAGCTTGCCATTTTTGTCTCTACTTTTTGAAAGTGGCTACACTGTACCAAGGCACGCCATTTCCCCTGGTAAGTAACAGCTTCCTCTCCTTTCTGGCATTGATGAGGTAAGTCACTGGGAGCTCTTCTCCTGACCCCGCTGCTCCTGGATTTAAGTCTTGGCTGGGATTATTTTTTCCTCCAGGAGAGATGAAGTGTCAGGAGCAACCCAGCTACTTTTACATAACCCACAGGGCAAGGTACAGGTGCTTGCTCATTGTCTGAACCACAGTGTATCCCAAGAGTTACTGGACCACAGCAACATATTATTCAAGGGAATTTATGACTATGAAAGCCAAAGGGAAATCACCTGCGAGACCCCGTTTTCTGTTTGACCGCGGTTATGCAATAGGCCTTTGATTGTTCACGCCACTGGCGTTTGCAGGGAGGTCCTGGAAGTTTGGGTTTCCTACACACTTCCCTTCATCCCGCCCGTAATCGCCAACAGGAGCACATTTGAAGTTTCTAGCCCCTCTTTAAAGAGGAATAGTTAGGTCTTACCTGGAGGTGCTCGCTAGCAAAAGGGCCATGCCGAACTTACCCCAGATCAAAATGATGTACCGAAGAGGAATGAAATACAGCGTGAGGGTAGCGACCACCAGCATCAGACAGGCCAGGAAGGAAAGAAATGGGACCGTCCAGTTGAACATGCTGCAGATAAACCACAGAGAGGTCACTTCCTCTGACGCTGGAACCGTTCTGTCACCTTTGTTTCTTAGTTATACACATGAAAGCAGTCTATTGGGCACGTTTCTCTGGCAATCTGGAGGTGACTGTTTGTTGAACTGATGGGCCCTGGAAAGGCTTCCTTCAGAAGCAGGTCCTTAGACCAGCTGCCATTGAACTTCCTGGAACCCATGGTTCCAAAGAGGAGACTTCAGCTCTCAAAGGCAATTCAAAACTGCAATATTGTCATCATGGCTCCATGCGTAGGGATCTTCAAAACTAATGGTTCATTAAAGTCACTTCAAAGTCATTATTTCTCTCAACACATGATTGCTGGTAAATATTCAGAAAGGGAAGGCTATTTTTTATTATAGGGCTTCAGTGCTTTTATGTGTGTGTGTGTGTGTGTGTTTTAAGATTTTATTCATTATTTCCAGAGAGAGGAAGGGAGAGAGGCAGAGAGGGAGAGAGACATCAATGTATCGTTGCCTTTCACCTGCCTCCAGCTACGGACCTGGCTGGAGACCTGGCTTACAACCTGGTGATGTGCCCTGGCTGGGAATTGAACCAGCGACCTTTGGGTTTGCAGGCCAGCGCCTTATTCACTGTCCCACCAGCCAGGGCTCTTTTGTGTGTCCTAATGACATATTTAGAATGTCCAGACTCAATGACAACAGCAGCTCAATAGTTCCTGAAATGGGCCAGGGAGCCCTTGACTAGAAACCGTTACATCACCCACCCATACAGAACGTAGGTGACTATCTCATACTTGTTCCCGGGGCCTCTGGCTCCTCTAGTCCTGTCTATTGCCCGCTTTGACTTGGGTGGGAATGGAGATCTTGAACGTGGCTTGTGCAAGCCAACATACAGTGGAAATGTGGCACAGCCCTAGAAAAATGATCTATAAAGCAGCATCCTGGGGTAGGCCGCTATGTACCTAGGGTGTTGCTTCTTTTAAACCTTGCCCTTCACACACTTACTTGTCTACAGACCCATTCTTGAGCGTGTAATGTTGAAGGCTGTCTATCTAAGACCAGAACTGAGAAAAGGGTGCTCACGGGCACCGGTTCTGATCATTACACTAGCTCCTGGCTGATGCCAGGACACTCGGATGCTTACTAGACCCTCTCTCCCTGTTTACCATGGAATATCTTGTAGCTCATTAGCACTTCCACAGAACACCCAAGGTTGAAACAAAGCTTTCCATCCTGAAATCAAACAAGTGGTTCAATGTTCTGATAGAGTTCCCCTCTTTTCCTGACTTAGGGGATCCCTAAATTCTAAGGAGGACACCCCTGATTTGGGCGGTAATGCGACACATGAGCCAAACTTTTCTAGTGGTGGGGGAAAATTAATGAATTCCTTTCACTCATTCAACCACGGGAGTTCAGTAGAGAACACTATGAAAAGGATGTGGCCACATCTGGTAAGTGGGTGCCACTGCATGGTTTAGTCACCTGATTTATAACCCTGTAGATTATTCTTTTGTGATGTACAAACATGGTTTTCACACTAATGTGTGACTTCTCTCCTCACAGGTGTCCTCTGGCTCTCTCTTTGGCTTTTCTGCCTTTATTCCTGGTCTCTTTCAACATGTCCCTCTGAGATTAAACACAAGACACAGTCATCTACCATCCCCAGGTCCTGGGAATGCAAATTGCACTCAACCTGCCTTCGCATCTTTGTTATTTAGTGTTTCTTAACATCACATTCCAGCCAGAAAAGTTCCAATTCCTAAGGATGTGCCTTTGAAGCCTTCCTCTGGAACAGTTGCAGCGGTGACGTCGTGGTCCTAGGTCTACCTTAATATCATTATCTCCTCTGTGGAGATTTCCCTACTGGCTCAATGAGACAAGGGGTCAGGACGTCACTCCACAGTGACAGGCCATGAAATCACTCTTCCAACATCCTGTTTGCTCCTGGGATAATAGCAATGCAACACGGTGAGTCATACTTTAGCCTGATACATCTGTACCTTTGAAATGTGTGTAATATCAGAGAGGGTGGAAAAAAATACGGTTCATTCCATGTAAAGGCAGTGTCAGTGGGGTCCACTCCACCCGTGACAGGGAAGCCTTGCTCTCAGGGTTACATGCAAGTCTATCTATTTGCTAGTTGCCAATAGCTGGGTAAACCTTTTCCTGGTCCTTAAGCACTGAATTCCAACGGAATTCCAACAGCGTTACACATGACATCCCACTTGAATGCCCAGCAGGAACATTAAGGTCACTGTAATAATGAATGGCCAAAGAATTAATAGGAGCTGAGCCTTCCTGTGCTGCAGCTGGGCAGAACAGTGCCCTGTTCATGGCTGAAAATACGTCTCGGACGCGGCCACCCCAGCTGTGAGGGCACAGCCGGCCCTCAAAAGCACTGTAGAGTGCGGGTGCTGTTTAAATCTCTCTGCCCTCTCCTCCCATCAGACACATTTCCTTGACCATTATCAAGGGCACAACAGCCACATTTGTCTGTTACAGGCTTGCAGGCACGGGGACAGTTTTACCGAAAACATGGCCTTCCTTTCTCGGTCTTGCCCCCACTCCACAGCCTCTCAAGTTCCTTGCATGTCCCTCACTCCGTTTTTTCCTTGGCTTTTTCAACCCAGTCACGCCCCTGAATGTCCCGCCTCACATCCTGCCATGCCACCCCCTGGCCTGTGGCACAGGTCTGCGAAAGCCCCGTAAGATCTCCCTGCATCTAGCACAGGCTTAGGCTTCGAGCCTTGGCAGAACGCCTCGTACCTACGGAAGCCCCCATTCGTCATCAATCCTACTCCAGATTCTCTTCCCATTCTCGGAAAAACGGATAAATTGTTTCATCAGAACTGCCCTCTTTCTGGGCTGGTCAGACCTCCCCAACATCCTGTCTTACCCCTGTCTGGCATCAATGCTCCCAAATTCTAACTGTTTTGTTCCTGTTCTCTCTCACAGGAAAGGAGATGCCCGCAGTATAATGATGTTACAGTGCAGCAGTGAGAAGAAGGCCAGGTTAAGTCCCAGCTCCATGGCCACTAGCTTTGTGACCCTGGAGTGCATGGCTAATTACTCTGTAGAATGAGGATCTTAAGAATCACATGACATCAGTTAAATGTTGCTATTATTATCATTACAGATGCAACTGATAGTGGAATGAGTGAATCAAAGAATAATACAATTCCCTCCCCCTCTTTTCACTATTTTCTAGTGTGGCTTATGTTTTTGTTGAACAATTTTGAAGATAAGTTCAGGAATCATTTGCCAATAGACATGAAATGGGAATAAAGCAGACTGCGTATATATGCAGTTATACCAGTGTCTAATATTTCTTCTCCTACGACATCGATAATGAGAATAGCAATTTGTAAACCCACCAAATCTCTGTAAAGATGGTTTTTGACTCTTTTAAAACATATTTGCTTTTCTTTTTTATTTGTGAACAGGCTAATCTATTTTTTAAATATCACCTAATCCAGGATTTAGTGGGGAAGGGAACACTGTTAGTAATTATATGGGGACAACTGGTGTAAAGTGGGCCATGCGGTCACCCCAGGCGGAGGTGCTGTCCAGCTGTGAGACTAACAGCCCAGGAACAAACCAACCAAAGTGAAGGAGGTTTACCTGAAGCCAGTTGCTTTTGGTTTAGGTCTTTGTATTTTCTGACCCCACCCCCACCTTCCTTGTGGGTGGCTCTAATTCAAACGCCACAACACAAATGGAGAACTTACGTTTTATGTAAGCTATTGGCATATTTTAAATATTTTGCATTAACTCTTCAAACTCCAGTATGTACTTTAAATATGTGTAAAAATAGGTACGTGTGTAAATGTATTTTTGCATGTGTTTGGTAATTTTGCAATTCATGTTACTTAAAAGTCATTCTTTAAACAATTGAATTAACGTAGGCACTTTGAAATCACAAAAAGGAAACTGATCAATATGATTTGAGAAGCTGACAGAAGGCAGTAATTAAACGGTGAATTGTCTGGATGTGAAAGGAAAAATAAAAAAGTACACATTGGTGGTTACAGAATGGACAGGAGGATGTTAAGAAGAATAAAGGAAATGGAGAAGCCAAAGAACTTCCATGCATGACTCATGGACATGAACTAAGGGGGGCATTGCTGGAGGAAATGGGGTACTGGGTGGAGGGGGGCAAAGAGGGGACAATTAGGACAACTGTAATAGCAAAATAAATAAAATACATTAATAAAAAAGAACTTACTTTTTAATTCTTTCTCCAAAAGAAGCTACTTCCTCCAAGATGTTTTGAACCGTTGAAACGATATCCTGTACCATACAGATTCTTTCGATTATGCCTTTTTTCTCAGATTCCTAAGACATATAAAAGAAAGATTTTAACTCAGTTGTTATTGGCCCACTTCAGAAATTAGTACCCTGTGGTATAATAGCATGGTTACTAGCAACAGAGTGAGTCTGAGAGATGTCACATTTTTCACAACATAAATACTTACCGATTTCCCCCAAATCCCTGCCTTCTCTTTCAGAGGCAACCACTCTTAGTGTGGGAGCCTCATATGTGGTCGTGATGAATAAAGCCTCGTACGCCAGGAGGTTCACCTCCCTGTGGGGACAAGGGGACCCAGCAATTCCTTCTCTTTGGCTGACCCCATTTCCTCTTTGTCTCCACAATGTGTTACCTGCCAGCTCACCTTCCTCTCCACCCCCACCTCAGTACTTCTGACAGCTTTTGGGCAGGTAACGTTTGTATATTCTGATACTGCAGTTTCCTAAAACAGTGGTGGCTTCTTAGCCAAACGCTGCGGCATTTTTAATCATGTTTTAAATCCACTGCAGGCCTAATGACCGTTTCAGTCACCGTCTGGCAACCACCTCAGAAACTGAGTAAGGAAATAGGCTACAAAGTCACCGGACAGTAAGTACACTGCTGGGCACTGCTCCCACCTACCGAGGGAATTTCAGCGGAGAATGCCTAACAATTGATTACTTTTTCCTTCATGGAATTGGAAGCAAACATAAGTCTGCCTCCTTCAGTCTACAATTCTTCATGTGAAATAGAACACGAGTATCATCCTTACTTTGCTTATGGGAAAGCATAAACGTGCCTTACTACGTTAAGTAGCAAATGTTTAATAATTTAGAAATTACTCAAATGGAGAAGAAAAGATTCCCTAAAGAGTGGAATTTTTTACACTATTTCTAATATTTGATACTATATTCCAGCTAATGAAATCTGCCAGAATTCATCAAGTGTTGTCTCAGCCCTTGCCAACCTGGGCCATGGTACTTGCTACAAGGTCACACCTAGAACCTCCAATTACTCTAAACTTTTTTTTTCTCCTATTTAGAATTTTACTTGGGTTTAAATTATACTAAAGCACTGAGCACAAGTATCTAAATTTAAAAGACCATTTCTATAATGACCTCCTGTGCCACTACAGAAAAAAGTTCGCTCTCATCTTGTTCTCTCTGTTGCCTTGAACGGGGCCCGAGGATGGGATGATAAAGAAGCCACCACCCTGTAGGGACTGTGGGGAAAAGTACCAAAATGGGAGAAATGTCAGAAAACACAAGCTTCCCTTCCTGTACCTGTTTGTGTTGAAGAAGCTACTTGGCTGAAACAAGTAGAGAGATGGAGGTCACAGTGGACCACCGGTACCCTCTCAGTTGTGACATGTGCTGGGATGGTTTGAATACCTTCCTACCAACTGGTCTACAGTCCTTTCTCCAACCCTTCAATGCAAAAGGAAAAGTCAGCCTCACTGTCCCTTCTTGCAACGATAAGCTTCCAAGACATTGTTACTTTTCCACCTTAATTTTTTTTTAAGATTTTATTTATTATTTCCAGAGAGCGGGGAAGGCAGAGAGGCAAAGAAGGAGAGAGACACCGGTGTACGGTTGCCTTTCACCTGCCTCCAGCTACAGACCTGGCTGGAGACCTGGTTGGCAACCTGGTCATGTGCCCTGGCTGGGAATCGAACCAGCGACCTTTGGGTTCTCAGACCGGCACCTTATCCACTGTGCCACCAGCCAGGGCCTCCACCCTAATTTTAAAGTCCTTGTTTCCTTTGCTCTCCTTTCAACTCTAACTCTTATGCAGTTTGCATTATAAATTAGATTGGCTACCAGAGCAATCCAGTTCATGCTCAGCAATCCACCAGCATCTATTAACAGGCACGCTGGTGAAAACCTGTCTCTGTTGGCCACATCAGTATTCATGTTGATAAAGGGGGATCTGAAAACATCGGGGAATGTGACCCAATGTTTTCCTCTTTTCAGTAGCAGAGTTTAGGTCAAAACAATTTTTTGGACAATGCCTCAGATTTCCAAGTTGCTCAAGTCCATAAACATTTTCTGTTTCAGTTCACTGATTTCATTTTTCTTCCCTGATAAAACACCCAAATGCTGATGTGCTGGTTGTAAAGATAGTATGAGTTAGTACATCGAAACAATACGTGACTCACAATATTCTTTTCCTTCTTCCCAAATTTGGTGTAGATGGGAAACAAACATACTATGGGAGGTCCCAACTCCATAGGCTCCACAGTTTGTAAATAACAAGCTACGAGCCAGAGATAACTGGGTTCTACTTCCTCTGTGGTGACGGCAAGTTCCGTACCCTTCCTGAGGTACAATTTTGTCAGCTAGAGAAGAGGCCAGAGGGAGTCTACGGAGAATCAAATATCATGCCATCCGCAAAGTTCCTGCAGCACGCTAGGTGCTTCACACACCTACATCCCTTCCCTCCAAGAATGCAAAGATGCAAGAGGATGGAAAAGCATTGTTTGGTCTAAACAATGCTGGGATTAAGTTTCAAAAGCAATGATCTTGCAGGGCAAGTCTACTCATGCCACGCTCTGTTAGATGAGATTCTCTTGCAGCTCTGTCTGCAACATGCTGGCTTTATTTACACGTTTCAGATTGAACCAGGGAACGCGGGAGGAAAACAGTTTAGCAAACACAACATTACATCTGCTGCTGCTACCAAATTCCCTAGGAAGAACAGTGATTCACTGAGGAAGACAGAACCGCTAGGACATGTGCTTATGATTTTCCTTCACGTAAGAGGCTTCCAAAGATTGGAGGGAAATGAGCAATATGAATAGTGATCACCACTGAGTCAGTTACACAAACAATATTGTGGCTAACAATGTGTTTTTAGGTTTTGAGAAAGAATGGATGTTACACATTACAAATCTGAAAACACAATTTCACGTCTATTTTATGAGCCAAGCCTGCACCAACCACATAATGGAAGAGGTGAAAGCACGGAACTTTTCAGATCCAGAATGCAAAGCGCACAATGTTCCCCTGTTTTGTAGACTCTCTAAGAAAGAGTGGCCTTCGTCATAAGAAAACTAATGGCAGCCCCAATTCTGTAACCTAAACATGCATATAGTATGAAGGAAACAGCACCGTTTCTTCATTGTCCATTTGTTTCTAAAATGCCAAGAAGAAAAAAAAAACAAAAAACTTGAGTCTTTTGGCTGAGGTTTGTAAGCAGTTGGATTATGAACAAATAATGCACCTGTGTTGTAACAGAATTGTTTTTTCTTTAAAAGTGTAAATAACGTACAGTAAATCGAGAAGCAAATATGTCCTTCTTCAAGGCCCTGCTGCCTTCTGCGTGTCTCTGGTGAGGGTAGGGCACGGTACCATAAACTAGCTTCGTGCCTCTGGGAGAGAATTCGCCATCATGATGAATTTACAACTAAGAATTAATTATATAATCACTACATGACTGTAAACCTCCTCTACCTGTTCCCTGATTTTGGGGGGGAAAAAAAAAAAAAATGTTTCTCTTTATTTACCTAACCAAAACTGGAAACATAGTCCTGAAAATGGAGCACACGTGCTTAAAAATCAAGCAGTGTTTGTCAGGGAACGCACTGGATTCCCAAAAGGCAAAGATGCAAAAATATAACATTAGATTGAAAATGGGAGTATCTTTGGTCGGTTTCATCCCACTGAATATTAAGAGCCTGCAATTTGAAAACTTGAAAAAATGATAAACATCAGAAATAGATTGAGTGGCATTTAGCATGGGAAAAAAAAAAAAAAAGGACCCTCTCAACATCTGTCATAACAAAGAACAAGAAGCAATGTTTCTGGTAGACAAGATTAAAAACTGTTCTTTGGGAATCCTGGCTTATTGCACTGGAAACAGCCTTTAGGGCTTCTTCCCGGGAGATGTGTTGTGTGGGCGTGGGGACAGGCTGATACGCGCACGCGCGCGCGCACACACACACACACACACACAGTCAAGTCCATGGCGAGGGCCCCTGAAATGAGGGAAAGAAAATCCTCTCTTCCCGGAGGGCACTTCCTTCTCCAGTAGAACTTTTGCTTTAGGAAATGAACATAGAACAGACTGCCTGGATTTTGAATCAATATAATTTCTAAGTGGTTTTAAACTGCTCTATCTGTTCATTACACACAGCGCTTCTGCTCTGACAGGTATTTACCAACATGTTTTTTGGGCTTCCACATTTCATTAAAAGTTTCTGTGAGGCAACTGACAGATGCCATGCCTGCAGCCACAGGCAGGCAGGCCGGGCTGATAGTTTTCTCTAACTGTAACGATGGTAGGTAAATGCACAGCGAGCTGGAGCTGCTGACTAAGCTATATGCCTTGTAGTTTTCTCTGTGGTGGGGAAGTGGGGAAGGTGGAAGAAATAACATTAAGGTCATCAAACAATGCAACAAGTAGTTCTTATTACATGAGCCTAAAACGAGGCTCAAAAATTGACTTCTCCAGCATTTCTGATTCATCCACACACATCCATCTCCACTGCCCAACACCATGTACAAACCTCGTTCAAGAAGCAATGACATTCCACTCTGATTATTTACTTGGAGCACCTTGCTTATAGGTGCGATCTTTGTACCTACAGAGGCTGTCATACAGAGAAAACACTCCATTAACGTGTAATACTGCAGACAAGGGAACCAATAAACTAATGATGTTTCCTCCATAACAACGTGGCATGATCAAAACCTAAACGTGATTTATGTCAGGAGAACTGGATTTCAGGCTTGCTACTATTGTATCAAGTTCCTTTCTCTTAATTCAGGTTTGTTCATTTGTAGATGGGGGAAAATAAATGCTAATTTAATCATCTGATTACTGGATGAGCTCAAACACATAAAAACAGCCTGGAAATTATGAGCACTCTACAAATATTAATATCTTTAAATCTAATTATATTTAATAAGTCTTACTCCAAATGATCTTGTTTTAAATTATTACTTTTATGCCATTTATTACTAACAGTAAATCACTTGTCCCTTGAGTGAGGAAAATAGTGGTACCCCCCCCCCAACCTTTCTATTAATTATACTGTAAATTGCCTATCAGCTATCTTCAACTCATCGGATAATTGGGGTTCAATGAAAACCACACTGAAACAAGGGGCTTCATTAGGGAAAACATGAGCAACAGCAACTGTCTTAAGAAAAACAAGCCCTGGCTGGTAGCACAGTGGATAAGGCGCCGGTCTGCGAACCCAAAGGTTGCAGGTTCGATTCCCCAGCCAGGGCAGATAACCAGGTTGCAAAACAGGTCTCCAGTCAGTTCTGTGGCTGAGGCAAATGAAAGGCAACCATACATTGATGTCTTTCTCCCTCTCTGCCTCTCTCTCTTCCCCTCTTTCTAAAAATAATTAAATAAAATATTTAAAAAAAAAAAAAAAAGAAAGAAAAACAACGACCTGTGGGTAACTGAGATACAATGTCCAATGTAGTCTACATGAGCATGATGTCAAAATTTCAGGCAATGGGAAATTAAATATCTAGATGCATTATAATCTATAAAAATCAGAGCCTCTGACTGCATTCTGTTAGTGCACATCAGCTGATAGAAGGATAGATAAGCCATCTGATTTATAGTCTGGTAGATCATATTTCACAATATTTGGGGGTCACACAGCAAGTATGAACCTTACAGCAGAAATCTCAAAGCAAGTCTACCAGTAAGCCTGAGAGTCAGGAGGATGACTAACGTTGCCAAAGGTCAGATTAATAACATTTCTGGTCTACAGGTAATGAAGCCAAAAGATTTTTAAGAATTGAGATTTCATGTTTAAAAGGAAAAATTGAGCCAGTCGAAGTGTCAGAGAAAAGACTGCAGGAAGTAAGGAAGCCTGTCCCTCCTCACTCAAACATGCATAAACTGATCATTAAGAATTGGCTGGAATCCATTTTAATATTAAAGTCTCGAAACTAAGATGGTACGGTGGAAATGTTAGCAATTAAATTACTTCATTACTAAAATTCCTATTAAATCAAATTAAAAGCTGTTAAATCAGAATGGCCATTTACTTTATTCCCCCCCAAATTATCCATAAGCAGGTCCTCTACAATATGCCCTGGATATAGTTTGCAGAAGCTCTCAGATGTGTGTGAATATATTCAATTGTTGCTAAACTTTCAAAGATACTCTTTGACTTCTTAGTTTCTTAAAAATACCGTTACCTTATCATCTTAATGTACCACTGCTCAGTCAGTAGTTTAAAACAATCAGTCATCAGTCCCTGGCTGGTGGCTCAGTGGATAAAGCACCAACCTGCGAACCCAAAGGTCGCTGGCTCGATTCCCAGCCAGGGCATATAACCAGGTTGCAAGCCAGGTCTCCCATCAGGTCCATAGCTGGAGGCAGGTGAAAGGCAACCATATGTTGATGTCTTTCTCCTTCTCCACCTCTCTCCCTTCCCCTCTCTCTAAAAATAATAAATGAAATCTTTAGAGGAAAAAAAAAAACAAGAAAACTGCATTTATAAATAATAAATAAATAAACAGTCATCAAACTAACTTCCTGTGTTTTGGGTATTCTTGAGTCACAAAGGAATTGTAAGTAAACTACTCTCACTATTAGATTGTAAGGAGACTTCCTCCAAGAATGAGTCTTCCCTGGTTGAGAAGGTACCAATCGCCCTCTCTCTCCGGAAACAAGAAAACACAGGGCGTCAGGCATGAGGGACCTGCCCAACTCATCACAGGACTATGCAGATTAACCTACAGTAGGAAACTCACATGCCACTTGCTTCTTTCCCTAAGGAGGCTCTGCCTGGGTAGTGGGGAGGAGACTAATCAGTTTGGAGGATGAAAATCATTAGAAACACTGAAAGTGATGATTTAAAAAGTACTTAAATTTTAGCGATGGCATCCTAACTTGTGAAAAGATGATATAGAATAATGTTTATTTGCATCCTTTCATTATAAAATGTTCCATAATTGACCAACAAAAGTGTATTGGGATGTCCTAAAGAAAAAAAATCTATATCCATTGTTTTACCCATAATTAATATTAAAGGACAATTTTCCCCAACAAACACCGTAAGGTAATTGTAAACTCATTGACCCTAAAACAAACAAACACATAAACAGATCACTCAAATCCTATTCTGACAGCAAAGCTAAAAACAAACCAACCTACAAAGCAGACATCATGGTGTAGTTTCTTTATGATAGCAATAGCAGGATTTATTTATTTATTATTATTACATACTCTTATGATTTCTCCTTTCTGATGTTAATAGTAAATGCTGAAATACTGTGTGTAAGTAACTGTTTGGGCTGGAAAAAGAAAGAAACTCAAATTCAAGTATTTATGCCTTCCAAAATGAAAACAAGATATTAGTGCTTTGCATGACCTTTCCTAAGTATGGAATACAGCATTTTACACAATAGTTTCTTGGTTCATGCTTCAATTACTGACCTTTACTGTGTAGAAAATTAATGCAATTTTCATTGTAATCCATCTGTACAAATAAGGTCCGCCAGGAAGAATTCCACATATGGAATCTAATACACATAGGAAATGTCAACTGATTGCTATTGGTGGAACTTAGTCATTATCTGTGTTCTGGGGTCCCTAGCAAACTAGACTTGTAACAAGCAGTTTCTTGTGCGACCCATCAGGTATAAGACATTTTTTAAAAATTTCTTTTCCCCTCTTCAATGCACTTTTTAGTTCTTAAAAGTCAAAGGACTAGTTACCCGAAAGTTCTCTGTGATACCTGAAAACCCAGAAAGGAAAGGAAAGCGAAATTGTGGAGTCTAATTCGGTTTTTCTAACACAGATCACTACCACGGACTTTTAACGAGAAGCGAGAACGAGGCTACAGTGATGTCATTTCACAACAATCCCTGCTCCAGACAATAAAAGTATGACAGACCCCAGGCCGGGCGCTGGTCTGTGCGCCGGAGACAGGCAGGGTATGGGAAAGCGTCCCTCTCCTGAGAACGCTGCGCCCAGGGCTCCGGCATGCT
Source organism: Noctilio leporinus (assembly GCA_004026585.1). Lineage (NCBI taxonomy): Eukaryota > Metazoa > Chordata > Mammalia > Chiroptera > Noctilionidae > Noctilio > Noctilio leporinus. The sequence continues at coordinate 87,782 of PVIW01001435.1, read as the reverse complement.
TTCATCTCCGCAGTTGCCTGGGATGGTATGTGGTGGGAATGGGGCGCTGGCAATTAAAGAATGTCACTTGCAAGATGGATAGTTTGGAGAGAAAGGAGTTCCCCCTCTTCTTCCAGTTGGGGAGGAAACGGCTGAGTGTTTATAATTTGTAAACAGTTCCTGTCGTGCTGGGTGTGTTACACTTCCCAGAAGCGCGGTCTGTCATGTCTAACACGCAACAGAAGCCAGAAGGGCCGGGAGGGTTGGCCCTGGGATACCACGCACCACGGAGGGCGGTGGCCTGGGGCCTGTGTGTGCAGCTCCATGGCCAGCACACAGCTCAGCGATGGAGGCTGCTATCCGGGGGGAACCGTAATACGCATGTCAATGACAGGTGCTCCAGAAATCCGAGTGTTGAAAATCCCTCGAATTACGCAGCTCTTCAGGAAGTGACAGGGAAGAGATACGGAGGAGCGCTGTCAAGTTCGCCAGAAGGGTTGAGTTCAGCAGAAGCAGCATAAACAGAAGTTACAGTTTTCGTTTGCAACTGACTCCTCTAGAAGAGTTCATAGAAATCGAGAAAGCGAAACAGACATGGCTGTGCTGTGCCTATCAGAGGCCTTACGAACACACTATCATCAAGAACCTCAAGAACAAAATAGCCCCCGAGGAAATGGGGAGAGTCGCAGCACCAAGGCCCTCAGCGCAGAGGGCCAGTCTTGGGTCAAGATAGAAGCGCCAAGGCGCCTGCAACTAGACAGTGTGGTTCCAGCTCATTCCTCCTTCCTTGAAAAACCTGAAGACTTCTGATTCACTCCGGTGCAAGGGGAGGCGTTAACAACCACAGATCTGGAGTCCCGGACCTGAATTTGTGGCACCAGTTTACCGAACACCACTTTTTCACCCATTGCCTTCTTTTTAGACGCTCTCCTTTAGCAGATGGGCCAGGGCCACGTGGTCGCAAGGATCTCCCAAGGGCATTTTACGATCGCATGCATGGGTGGACCAAGCCCTGGCTGGTAGCACAGTGGATAAGGTGCCGGCCTATGAACCCAAAGGTCACTGGTTCGATTCCCAGCCAGGGCACATAACCAGGTTGCAAGCCAGGTCTCCAGCCAGGTCTGTGGCTGGAGGCAGGTGAAAGGCAACCGTACACTGATGTCTCTGTCCCTCTCTGCCTCTCTCCCTTCCCTTCTCTCTGGAAATACTAAATAAAATCTTTAAAAAAAAAGAGGTGACCAAACTGAAAGACATCATCCTCACTTGCAAGCCTTGGCTCACGAAATTTAGAATTTTCCCTAGTGTGGGTTTAAAATAATTTTATTAAGACCGTGTTGCCTTTGGTAAAGCAATGCGCATTAGCTTGACTGTGACTATTCCTAACGCCCAGGGAGTGATGTCACTCAGAAGCCACGCACACCAATTCCTTAAGAGGAAAGCTGCATCTGTGTGACCCTTATTCCGAAAAAGGGTAATTCACTTTAAGAAAATTTTACTATTTTATTATTTCGCCATGGATGATCATTTTAACACAACAAATACTGACTGACTTTGTAAATCCCCTCCTTTTGCAACAAACAGGTAAAGCCATCTGGCTCTCTTGATTAAGGCTCTTTGTGTCAGGGAGCCAGAGTTTTTAAATGCATTTCTATTTCCTGAGCATTTTATATTGGATACTAACTCTTAAGATTCCCCCTTCGCCCCTTCCTCCCCGTCCGGCATCCCATGTACCTCCACCACTGCCCCATGTACCCGCAGGTGCTGGGGAACTGAAGTCCATTATTAAGCTAGTGGTGTTGCATTTGGCATCTCCCTTTTTCCATTTTATTCCAGAAGGTTTGTCTGAAAGCATAATGACAACAGCAGCAGCAGCAGATTTGAGAGATTCTCCCAAGAGAAGGAAAAAGACAGATGTACACAGACATATAGCTGAAAACGCTGCCAGCAACAGCTGGCGAAGTGACAGGCTATGAAGTGGGTGACCACCCCACCGCGCAGACGGGCACCTAAAGGAAGAGTGACCCCACTTGATGTACTCGTGCCGGCCCAGGCTCCTTCTGCCCACCTGCCTGACACCAAGGAGACGGTGACCCTTCACTTGCAACCAATGACAGGCCTCCTACAGGTACGCTTTTATGCTATTCCAGTTATTCCTTACATTTTCTTTTTTCATCCTCCTTTTTAAAACTGAATGAAAAAATACATAAATAAAAATATTATCTTGCTCTGGCTGGTGCAGTTCAGTGGGTAGGCGCTGGCCTGCGAACCCAAGGGTCACTGGTTCAATTCCCCAGCCAGGGAACATAACTGGGTTGCAAGCCAGGCCTCCAGCCAGGTTCTTAGCTGGAGGCAGGTGAAAGGCAACTGTACACTGATGCTTCTCTCCCTTTCCTCCTCCCTCCCTGCCCTTCTCTATCTTTAAAAAGGAAAAAAAAAAAAAAGAAAAAGAAAAAGAATGCATCTTAAAAAGGGATAGCCTTTGAAAATTATAAAAATATTAATATACTGGTTACCCTAGAGTACATAAAAATTTGCATTTGACAACATGGAAGCAAGCTGAATGCTGAAAACATTAAAAACCCTGCTGCCCCACCTTCCATGTTTATTTCTTGGGCACACTCACCTTGTCATCTTCATCCTCATCATCATCTACGTCTGTGCTCTCCTGAAAGGTAGCCCCACAATTTGTTAGTAAAATAGTAACTGAAATTAACAAATGCAAGCTAAACTCATTCTCTTTGAACATTTTTTTTTCTATATAATTTACAAACTAGTATTTTTAAAATACAATATTTTAAAATACCCTGGAAATAACAGTTTCAAAGTTCAGGGACACTGTGGCAAACACATAAACAATATGCATAATCTTCATAAAACTTAACTATTAATAAAGCTATTAGGCGAGTGCCCTTTGAAGGCACCCAGCTTTAAAAATGCATCGCCAAGTTGTCCTTTCTGTAAACAGTTTTGCTCTTATTCTGACAAATGAACCAACTGCTATGTTAAGGCTGAGAATACCATACTCCGTTTGTGCTAGGCTCATTGTTATAATGATTTCTCTTTTCCTTAGGGGCCATTACTGAAACATTAGACAGTAGAAAATGCATTAGTCTGAATATAATCAATCTCGAGAGCAAGTTACAGGTTTCTACACGGCATTGTTTTCCTTGGGCTTTCGGCTTGGGAAGGAGAGCAGGTGAGGGAAGAAAACAAGGGCCTGGCTTTAGGTCAGGGTCACAGCGCCAGCTGTGATGTAAATGGGTTGGTTCAGATTAGTTTTAAAATCTTGTCTATCAAGCAGATACATTTCAATCATATCACTGCGATATTCAAAAGCTAACACACGTTGGTCCACCATCAAATGGGTTTGGGAGTTCGTTCGTGCTGGGATTGGAAACCAGGGCCCATCTCAGCTGGGACACTTACCTTCCTATCCGAGCTTGCAAAGGTTGGGCATGCTGTTTCGATGTCATTCGAAAAAATATTTGTCAACATTGTGCTCTTTAGAGGGAGTAACTCTGACGTATCCAGAGAGTACTCTGCTATCCTCCATTAACACCACTGAGCAGTCATCCTACCCACGAACTTGAACTAGCAAGTTGTGTAGCGCTCACCGCTGCTAGGGACCTATTCACTATTGGAACAAGCAGGGTTCATGAAAGCAAATGGATTTTAAAAAGCAAGCATAATAAAAAGATTTTATGGGAGAAAAAACAACGTAATGAGGACTTGGAAATCTTTCGCTTGAAACGCCATTCTAGCCCTTTTTGCTGTGTGACTTTGGGCAAGTCACTTTGGCACTCTGGGCCTTAAGTTTCATTAAGCATAAAATGAAAACAGTAATTCTTGCCTCCATCACAGGTGTGCTATCAATATACAGTTAGGTAATGAACCTAAAAGTGTTTACAAATTTAAAAGTTGTTATATAACACATGCAAACACATTATACTCATGTATCCATGTATGTGTTTGCATATATACACTGTACAAACACATGCACATATACATAAACACTATGCATGCAGATGCATGCTACATATACCTTATATACATGGCTATAAAAATCTGAATATAATTATAAATTGACAGCATTTTCATGAGAGATGTTTCTCGGCAAAAATTTCCATCATTTGTATCTCCGTGAAACTTACTTCTTTAAAGAACCTGTAACTTAAAGCTATTTACTTATTGGATGATTCTAACATCGTTAGGCCTTTCATTACTGATATATGCCTATGTGTAGTCCATTAAATAATCCAAAATCAAACAGAACAGAATTTTGAATTTGTTTCAGGTTTTATTCCCTGCCAACATACTCATTTCCCTACTTCCTCTAGATCCTGAAGAATTCCAGAAGTATTCCTTTAATGTCCATCATTTCAGAGATGACTTTTATAAATAATGAGAACATTATAAGGGAAAATATGTGAAGATCATCATCTTTTGAGTCTAAAACAACCCAATGTGAAGCTGATCTGTTATTAAGTCTCAAATTTTTACGATTTTTGTTTTAAAAACGGGGCTCTTGAATCTGGAATGCCAAGATTATACCATAAAGCAAGCCCAGAAATGAGTTCCTGCTCATCCAGGGCAGGAAAAGGTCTCTGAATGGGGAAAAGCAGTCCAGGGGACAAGATGCGGAGAAGAAGGGGAGGGAGGGGGTCTTTGGGAAGAGGCCTTGCTGAACCTTAGGGAGTTTGAGAATCACCACAAAAAACGTGGACAATCAACAGAAGGGCATGCACCCACCCCCGCTCCGCTTTCCCTAGCAGGGGGCAGGCCTCTGGGAACACCCCTGAGCCCCAGGCCAGAGGTGGGCATTGCTCGGGGTGCCTGCTATATGGAGTGCTTGGGTGGAGAGGCCCAAGGCAGCCTCCTGGACACCCCGTGTCCCCTGAAGGGCTCAGGGAGTGACCATCGGTTTCTCTCTGGCATTGAGAAAGCTCTTCACCATAACCTTCCAGAGTGTCAGGTGTACACATGGACATATGCCACTGGCATGGAAAAGATGACCAGAGGGCTCTCCTCATTCTGAGAATAGGCCAAGACTCAAGATCACAATATGTGAGAGAAGGAAGGCCCCAGATGACCAACGTCTAATATATGATCTTAACACGGGGAAGTATGTGCTTTGGCCCATAGGGTCTCAAACCAAACAGAGGTGGGGCCAGCAATCAGGGGTGTTGCCAGCTGTGGTGGTGGTGTGCTGCTGTTAACATGTCCTTCCTCATTAAACATCAGAAGGGTTGGAACCTTTGCTCACCTGGCTGTCCTGGAGGCCACCGGCCTTCCCTTTCATGGGTTTGATGAAATTGTAGACAAACAGCAGCAGTAACGCCAGCGGGACCATGTACAGTTCAAAGTTCCAGACAGTGACCACAAACACCTGGTTGGAAGACAAGACCAGATCGCTGCTTGAGAGCAAAGTCTGGGAAAGATCTTAATTCCTACTCATTGACTTCAGGAAGGTAAACCCAAAACTCTCTCCATGGCACCTTTCGGAGTTACAGACAGGTTCACACGCACGCACACACATGCACACTTGCAATGAGAAACCCAGCTTTCAAACTGGTAGAATGAGGTAGAAATGAACTGACCACTCACACTCTGGCATAGACAGATACAGGAGCCCCATATCTGGAAACCCCACTACCCTGCCGGCTCTATTTACTCTCTTGCTCCTAGATTTTTGGTACCAGAATGGAGGTAAAGTAAATACGCAAAAATCCGAGGTCTCAAAGAGGCAGGCCACAGACCAAATTTTGCCAACACTAGGACTTATGTCAACTGAAGGACAGGATTACTTTTTAAATTGACTGTCAATAATTAAAATCCAAACATTTCAGATTAAAAAAAGAAAATGAAGATGTCCGGAGACTCTTTAAAAATCTGAAAAATCTTCCCATTTTGAGGCTGGATGGCCCCAAGAAAATGATGGGCTAGAATGGTGTACATCGGAGAAAGTATGCATTTTACCTGCCCAGTTTCCATCAGTCTCTGAATTTGTGGCCCCGGCCATAAGAAGGACAAGCGAGAGCTTGGGTGTGAGCCTGTATCTATTATCACAATGGGCACAGGAGACATGGGTGCAAATTAAGACATGGCCCTACCACCAAAAAATACGCTACTTATCAGAACAAATACGAAAAGAACACGTAGTAATTATTTCATGAGTAGGAGTGAGATCATGGGCAAATTATTTTAAGCCTCACTTTCCTTTCCAAATCACAGTAATCCAGAAGATTAAATAAGATAACTTGTGCCCTGGCTGGTGGCACAGTGGATAAGGCGCCAGCCTGAGAACCCAAAGGTCACTGGTTCGATTCCCAGCCAGGGCACATAACCAGGTTGCAAGCCAGGTCTCCAGCCAGTTCTGTAGCTGGAGGCAGGTGAAAGGAAACCATACATCCCTCTCCCTCTCTGCCTCTCTCCCTTCCCCTCTCTATAAAAATAATAAATAAAAATTTTTTTTTAAATAATAACTTGTGGTTATCAGATATCAGTTTGTAGTATTTTTAAAAAGTCACTCTCACAAATTAGGAATTTAGAAGAGGCAAATTATTGCATCTTAAATATTGAATCCTCCTTTCCAAAAGCAGCATTGTTTTGCCTATTAATAAAAACATTTCCTATCATTTAAAAAAATTGTAGCTATTACATACTTATTATTTATTTTTGCTTTCTATTGTAAATGTAATAATTTATTTCACTATATTTTTCAGATTGGTAATTCCTGGCCTATAAAAGCTACTGATAAATATATTTGGTTAGTATCTTTACTGAATTTCCTTATTGTTTAAAATAACTTTTTTATTGCGGGGTTTCTGAAAGCCACATAATCCATGTAATCTGCTTCTGTTTTCTCTTTTCCAACATCTACAACTTGCATTTTTATTCTTAATTTATTTCTGCTAAGAAAGCATACTTAAATAAAACTGTTGAGAACAACATCGTTGTCTAAGTCCTGAATTTAATTAAAATTCTTCTAGTGCCCATTTTAAATACCCACATCCTTTCTTACTAGAAAGAAAGTGTAGTAAAACACCAAGTTCAACGATGTGGCTATGTCCCCACACACCTTGAGGTCCACAAAACTCTCTAAAGCCCAATTAAAACACAAACAAACAAATAAAAAAACCTCTGTCAAGTCCTATTACTTGACATATTTTGTTGCCTAATCGGAGACTCTGATACAATGTCTTTTATCACATATATTTGCCTAGGAAACACTGCTAATATTGCAGCCATTTCAGGATGTTAGCTATTGCCAAGGGTGACAGACCCAAATGCCCACAGGGGTTGAGCAGGTCAAATGTAAAGAAGTACAGGGAGTGAGGACTCAGCATCATCATCATGCTTTCTCCCCCAATTTATTCACTTATATTTAGACAGAGGGGAAGGGAGGAAGAGAAGAGAAACATTGATATGTGAGAGACACTTCAGTAGACTGCGTCCAAGTCCAATGGACAGTGACAGAAGTATGAAGAAAACCACTCAGAAGATCACGACAGATTGAACTCTACCTCCCCAGTTCTTTTCGTAGAAAAGCGCTCGGGCCATTCAGGAGTTCAACGAGAAGGCATTTGCTCGGTTATCATACTTTGGTTGGCCTGGCACTAGACAGTGGCAGAATACAGATTAGACCAACAGCTTCGCAGGAGAAATGAAGCATGACCACACGTGATGATGGTGAGTATGTTAAAAGGCTTCACGTAGCTGGAGACAGAAAAGCATTCAACAGGACTGCATCCTAAAGGGGTGATGGGGCTCTAGGGGAGGTTGGGGAGCAAGTGGGGGTCGGTTGGTGGCCAGACCTTTGGGTCATGAAAGTCATCTGAAGATGTCATTGTAAACTAAGTGGGGAGTCGCATGGATTTTTACACAGAAATAATAGGATCAGCTATTCGGCTTGAGGAATCTGGTAGCTAAATGCCCTTCACTATGGGCAAGAGGTAAGGAAAGGAGAAACTAAGAAGCATTTTAGGAAGAACCTGCAATAGTCCAGAAGAAAGAGCAAGGGCGCTTTTCTCTGGAAGGATACAGAATGTTTAGAGGAAATACAGCTTTTTGTTCATTCTTTAAACATGCTGGATTTTGATTAGCTGCAGGGGTCATGTGGGGGAACGCCATGGGTTTTTAATGTTACGCTGTAAAGAGTGACTGAGTTTACAGGTGGAGTTAAGGTTGCCAAGAATCTGGTCATCACGGATTATCTGGTTGAATCCAATGTGATCTTACGAGTCTGCAGACATGAAACAGGCAGAAAAAGAAGGTCAGGAAATGTGGGCAACCTCTAACGGCTGGAAAAGGAAAGGAAACCAACTCTTCAGAATCACGAGAATGAGAAACAGCCCTGTGACACGTTGGTTTTAGGCCAGCGGGACTTGAGGTGGCCTCCTGCCCTTCGCAACTATGAGACAATAAATGTGTGTGGTCTTAACACACTGATGACCAGCCCATACATTGTTGAATGAGAATGAATTGACTTGTGCTTGCACCTGCAGTAGCTTTTGTATAAAACTGCTGGTCAACAAGGTGTTAAGCCACTGACTGGTGCTGCCACTTGTTACAGTAGAAATAGAAAACTAATAAAGGGGTATATTTAAAAGGGATGAGCCCACATGGGAAAATCACGAAAGACCCAGTCTCTGGTCAGAAGGAGGTAAAGGGAGGGACAGGCACCAATCACGGAAGAAAGGTCTTGGCACACACCCCAACTCAGGTCAAACCCAGAACTGAAATGCCTGTTCCCATCCTCACCCTCACTTTTCTCTCCTTCCTCCAACAAGAACCTTCATATTTCAACCGGCTCCTCTAAGTCCTGTTCTGGCTGCCATGACATCTAGTTCTCAAACTGTCTGTTTCCTTGAGATCCAGGTACATAGAATTACAGCATTTCAGGTGTTTGTCTGGCATTGTCATCAACCGTTCTACATGGCAGAGAATGACCGTGGGTTCATGGGATGGGGAAGGGTCCAACTGGGTACCTTCCCTTGTCGCTTAGAGACCAGACTCCATCCACCAGTTCTAGTTCTGTGTGGGAAGGACCCAACTGGTAACTTATTCCCGGTGCTTTGGCACAAAGACACCTGGGTTATGTGTTTCTCACTTTTATTATACTCTGTGACTGTTTAAATAAACAAGGTATATAATTTTCAAACTGCCAGTGTCACAATAGCACTATAGTGAACGTTTCCATGAAGAATGTAGTGGACTGCTTTCTGATTTCAGAAGTCTATACTTCTGAAAATGTCCATATAACCCTAGTATTAAATATAGTCTTTTGGGCTGTATTCTTCCAGGCATGAAGTTTTGGTTGACTTTTTAATGTACTGTAGGATTGAAAAACCGAAAACCAAAAAAGTGCCCCTACCCTGTATTTATACACAAGGTTCTTATTCAATATATCATCTTTATTCTCTTTTTCATATGAAACATTTATTAAAATCCCACGGTTTGCATCATGCTATTGGCCACACTATACATTTCTTGATGACTTTATATAAATGGAAACAAATCAAATGCTCACCTATGGCCCAATAAAAAATGCCTGCCCGCACCACTCATCAAGGCGGAGCAGTCAGTTTTAAAAGTAGAAAAAGTTCTCAACTAAGTGAAAGAAGGAAGGCACCTAGTATGTTACAACTACTGGCTTTCCCCACTAAAGTGATCACTTCAGGCCTAGAATCAAATAAATTTCACATTATGTGTTTTCGCAAAAGCTAGTAATTGAGCCGTTGAACGTCCGATTTGGGTAAATACATATTTCAAAACCATCAGCACATTCTCTGCTCTGAGGAAAGGAAGGGACGAAAGCATCCTCACCCACTTACTTATTCCCCACAAAGCTGGGTATCTTCAAGAGGTCAAGGAAAAAAAATTGCATTAGATGTGGCGATAAGTGTCTCCCTCATTTCCGAAGCGTAATTGCTGGCACTTGTGGGCCCCTCCGTGTGAAAAGTCAGCCGGCGCTCTAATTGTGCTCTAAGTGGACAAGGCATTCTCTCAAAGTGTTCTCTGACTTTGGCCACAGGAGCATCGGGGCTGCAATTGCGACTAAAAGCTTCAGCTTAACACTTATGACTTTACTCCTTCGCGTGCGGAGAAAGATGGCATCAGAATGAATGCGGCACGAGCGCTCTGGGTAATAAAGCAAGTGTATCTAATTAGCATTAGTGCGGTAACAGAATAAAGCAGTTCACTGTATTAAGTTACTCCACTTACAGCTTTTTTTTTTTGTCCTGGCACTAAACGATGCGGGGTTGCAATGAGTTCACGTTAAGCCCGCAATAGCACTGCCCGTATTCAATGTGCTCCACACCGACATTCGAGAATCCTCCAGTGGCTGTTAGCGAGTGACGCTATTCGTAACCCAGTGCAGCTCCTTCAGGAATCAGATCGCGACTGTCTTGGATGGTGGCCCATGACTCAGACAGACCACCTAGGTGTACAATCAAAAACCGTGTTTGTATCAGACCCGCATACTCGTACACCTGCCACGGAAGATAATACGGATGCCAAAGCTGGATTCACCTTTTCCCTAAAAATGCTTTTAGGGGTCTTGAACTTTCTGTTGTCAAGGTGAGTGCAGGAAGCATCCATACGAGGCTGAGAGACGGCACGATAAACTAGGAAGAATGGCAAAGTTGGGTCTTGAAGCTCATGTGTGTGCACCTGAGGACACTCACACGTGCACAGCCCTTCCCTTAAACCATCCCTGGATCACCCAAATGCAAATTCCAAAGCCAGCAACTCCACATTCAATTGTTGGCAGGTATCTTCAAAATCCATTGCGTCATGTAAATACGTAAATGTGCTCAGAACCACCACCACCCCCAAGGCAAATCCCTGAAACAACGTTTAGGTACAATTTCAAACACAAAAATGACAAGTTTGATGACATGGCGGGGAAAGCAGAGTCTTCCTGGGCTTTTCTGGGGAGCTGACCCGTTGAAGCACAGAATGAGGGTATTTGAAATGGCCCTTGAAACACCACGCGGCAGATGTTCAGGTAACGGCGAAGCCGGGAGAGTGTTTATTTTAATAAAGCTAGTATACGTGCAGCCCCAAATTAGGAGTGGCACCAAGGCTGGGGCACGTCTAAACCATCACCACCTGTTAGCCCTGAAAAATCAATTAAAGTCACACTTTGATCGCAAGGCCCTTGCTAGCCAATAAAACTGCGCTTTGTCCTGAGACTTCGGTGGCTGCGAAGAAATGTACTTGAAACCTAAATCCGATGTCTCATATTCCGACCCTGCTCACACTCGTGTAAACTAACCATGGTGGAACGAGCCTTGGGGGGCAGTGGTAGAAATGGGGGGGACCAAAAGGGAAAAGAAAAGAGAAAGAGGAAAATTCCTATTCCTGTCAGCCTCATACAGAGAATCATACCTCCTTTTGGTGAATTCCAACAATTTCTCTCGAAAGGTTTTTTTTTTCCCCCCCTTTTCTTTTTCTCCTACAGGATAGAATTCTGTGCTATATTTTCTGTGCAAGAGAAGAGATCCAACTTTGCAAGTTGAAAGCAAGGGCAGGGAAGCCATCCCAAGTGTTTTAGTAATTAAACGAATATGCATAATGAACCATATGCCCAAAGGGCCTGTTCTTCATGTGGGCCAGATTTTTGTTTGAATTTTTAATTTTTATATACAGATGAAACATTCAGTCTAATCGCCTGACAGTGTGAGGGGACATGCAATCAGAAACCAGGGCGAGGGACAGTCCATGCAGAAGCATCAATGGAAGAGACTCGAGGAATTCTCTTCTGAAGATGTGGATTCCAATGTGCTTTCCACCCCCTAGCAATTGTTCTCATCACCTGCTCAGAGTATGCGGCAGACACATGTAACAAACACGTTGACAAGCTCTACGCAGCACGAGTAAAATACAGCTCCATCAGTTGAAAAGTGTGAAAATCCCATGGGACAAACAAGGATTTCTTTAAAAAAAAAAAAAAAAAAAATTCCTTCTACACCCATCATTCAGACTACCATCTTGAATTACAGGAAATCCGCCCAAGAAAGCTACATAATATTATACTGCAGGCTCTAGGCCACATATATTAGCAATTTGAACCGATCTAAGAGGAATTCATACCTTTCAATGATGCAACTGTGCCTCGGGGGTAGCAAATTTACAGGGTGAAGTGTAAGCTTGCCGTCCCTACCCCCTGCAGAAATACAGACGGTGATTTTAAGGGGTTCAAAGGCTCTCTCAAACATACAGATCCCCAGTATTCCTTAAACTTCTGCGACAGAAGAGTAGGTAAACCTTCCTTGGAGCTTTTCAGTGTCCATCAGAAAACGTGACATAGTCCAAGCAGTGTAAGGGACGCAGAGTGACAAAACTACTGTGTCATCTCTGGACACACAGGCCCCAGTAAGCATTCTCTAACACAAGGAAGAGAGGTCCTAAAAAATGTGTTTGCACAACTCCTGAAATGTGCAAGGATGGTCTGGACCAAGTTATCGGGTCTGATGCAGGGGTCGGTCTTGTGCATCCCGAATTCAGGACAAACATTTCAGAAGAGAATGACTGAGTGTCTCTGTGTGTGTCTTCGTGGGCGAGGCAGCACAAGGGAAATGCTGCAAGTTCACTATTCCCAAAGTCTTTCACCAAAATAACCTAAACGCAAAATGCCACATGGGGCCTTACGGTGTTCGGTGTTCGGAAAACGTGATGAAAGCTAATCTGATCAAAAGCCCCAGCGAAGCCTTGGGATCTTTTGAACACAGATATGCTGTCCTTTTCACAGTATAAACACCGGAATGGAATGCAAAGCATTTAAAGAGCAAGCAAGAATGGAGCTGTAAATAATGCCTCTCCTTGCTTTCACCCTCCATTCCGAGTTTACGCCTTTGATAGGGTCTGGGTGACTTGATGTAGTGGTCTCAGTGGAAAGACAGATAAACTTCCGCAGCAGGCAGAAGACAAAAATTGACAAGGAGTGTCACCTCTCCTGACTGTTTAAATCCTTTAAGGAAGTGTTGGAGCAATTAGAGAGGGAGTGTAATCTTTTCAGAGTGCATTAACACTCTCCGACCTCCCAGACAATAGATCAGACCTCAGACACCTAATGCTTCCCTGAGGCTTTTTCGCCAGTGCATTTGGTCTGGTGTCACTCCTTCCCTGCTGCAGGTATCATTTAAGTAGAAGGCATTATTCATGAGCCCTGCTGTCCACTAGCTCAGAGACTGGCCGGCAATCAAAGCGAGAAAATCACCGCCGCCTTCAGCAGTATTTCTTGTATCTTTAAGATGAGGGCGAGTCCAGACTTCTGGAACAGAAGTCTTTTCACAATTCTCTTAGTATTTATTTTCTTCAAGCTATAAAGCCCATGCTGTTCAAGTCCATTAGTGACATTAATATGCATTGGTCATCTGATGAGCAAAGGGTATGGGGTGGGGACATCTTCAACACATTGGGTGTGTTTCGTCTTATAGGATGAACTTCATGACAGAGTCCTTGAGAAAAACACCGCGTGTGACAGACAGTGCTGGAATATGCAAAAGAAAGCCAAGGAGGGGAAGTCAAATAAACCCCTTGCACTGCGTGTCTTTAGATCTTCATTTACCCCACAGGGTCAAGCAATAACTTGTTTCCTGATGAACATACCCTGTTCCAACTGTTAATCTCACAGTGGAAGCTTGGCTTTTTACCATTTATTATAAACATTTTCAACAACTGTTTACCACAATCTATCTTTTTTTTTTTTTTTTTTTTTAATGGATTAGATTTTGGTCAGCTGCTAACGGAATATTTTTTATATGAAGGCAGCAAAAATAGGTTTTCCAAGGGTCTGACTTGCTTTCTGCTCTTCTCCCTCATGAGTAATTGGAATAGCAATTGAAACAGAATATGAGAAGGCTGGTAGGTTTCTTTTCTTCCATTTTTTTTTTTTTTTTTCCTTTTCCCCCTCTCTCCTATTATAAGGAGTTCTGTATCCAACAGTATGGTATACAAGACCTTATTGGTTTTGAACTTCACCATGAGACCTACTGAAATGTTCAGAAGAGAGACAAGGCTGAAATAATTTGCTCCAGACCATCCGAGTTGTCTGTTGATGACACTCAATATCTAAGGCCTAAAGCATTTAAACCAAAATAATTACATTTTCTTAGATTCAAGGCAAATGTGCTCTGCCAAGGTTTTTAAAATGAGACTACAAGAGGAGATTTGAAAATCAGCTTTATGTTTAAGTAAATCACTTTAGCGTTAGCATTTTCAGGCCCAAACTAAAGAAAAAAAAAAAAAAATCACAAGTGAAAATATATATTCACAAAAAGCAATTTAAGAACTTTTGAACCCTAACTAGCAGGAAAAAAAAAGATCTACTGAAGTCTTTAGCTCTGCTTTGGCAACATCTAATATCCAAAAGAAAATGACAAAAATAATTGAATAAAATGTTATCATATCCACTATGCCTTTCCTAATGTTTTAAAAGAAATTGTTTATGCTGTGTTTTAACCTCTGGGTAAAATAGCTTTCAAGAAATTTGTGATCCTGCTCAAATTAAAACTAACTGTCAACAATTAGCTACAGAAAGAAATGTCCCCTGGTTGCCACTGGATTTGATGCTCTGGTTTAAAGATGTGTCTGTGGACACACACGCGCACACACACACACAGAGCACTATGCCTAAGCAACTTAAATGCAATAGCAAAGGATTTCATAAATCTCACCAATGACACAAGCATCCTAAGTCACAATAGAAGAAAAACCAGGCTTAAGATGGTAATTTGCCCTAAGAAATTGGTACCAACTCGGCAATGTACTGGACTGTATTCCTTGTGCCTCAGGATGAACACACCACAGAATATCCGAGAAAATTATTATAAAAACAGAGATGATGCAACGTGAAAATTTCATCTTTTACTAATGTGATGATGTCTGCATGTAGATGACTGTATCAAAGTGAAAATAAAATTGCTGAACTTGAAACCCCCAAGAAGTAGTCCAGACATTCACCTCTGGGACTTTCCATCATTTATGAGTTTCTGTCGCCACCTGCAGGACTATCTTTAAGTGAACTTGAGCAATGGTCAGGCAATCAGCTATGTTCTATTATTTTTTTCTTTTCCTTTTCCCTTTCTTCCCTTCTTCTACCTTGTGCGTGTAAATCTCCAGAACACCAATTACTTCCTTTTGAAAACACATAAATTGGTAAAAGTTTAAAATCACCCATGAAATGCAAAATGAAACTTACTGAAAGAATTGTAGCTGGCTAAGGCCACAGCACATTTTTTAACAGCACATTGTCCATTTTGCAGTGTAATTCCGAGGAAGGGCGTAGCCTACAGAAATTTCCTCACAAAACACGTTTTCCAAGGAAAGCAGCTTTGGCAATGGAATGGTTTACAGAAAATGTTTATAATTGTATGTATCTGGCTTATACCAGAGCAGGAAAAAAATGTTGCTATCAGCAACTCCATACTGAGCATGTCCATTTCTCTTTAAAAAAACAAGCAAATATAAGGTATCATTTCACTACAAGTGCCACACAAAAAAAAAAAACTGACATCCTCATCCTCATCCTCACACCCTCATCATCCTCATTGGTATCAATCAGCATGGAGTGTGATCAAAAAGCTTCCTCTGCTGTTAAGAGATGGGTTAGCGCCTGACCGCAGAAGGCTGATCTGCATTCCCCCAGGGCATGTTTCCTTCCAAACAGTAAGTCTACACAAAACAGTTTCCAAATATAAGACTTAAGGAGAATTTAAAAAAAAAAAAAATTTTAATAACAAAATCCATGAATACTATGTACACATATGCAGCTCAGACTTATGAACTAAAACCATGATTTCCAAGTTTGTGACCACAAAAGTCACAGCTGCCAGTACTGCAGAGGGACCTTCTGCTCCAACAAGCCAGGACACGCCTTGGGAAAATCACTCAGCCAAAGCCTCCGTCTGGTTTCTCCCCTCACGGACGAACACGAAAGACCCTCTGATATTTGACATTCTTACAGCTCCACGCATTTCCAGACTTAAATCAATAGCCATGGGACCCTGGCTTTAACATCAATGGAGCAAAGGTGTACACTTCTTTATCTTTTCTTTCTTTTTTTTCCCCTCCTAGACAGAAATGAAGCATCTCTGGCAATAAGTTAAGACAAAAAAATGTAAAAAGCTTGGGCAGAAATAGAAAAGTCATTTTGAAGGGCCAGAAGAAAAATATGATTTGGGAATTGAGGAAAATTCCAGTGAGGTTAAGTCAGTAAACACTGTCAAGAAACATGGCTTAGATGGCGACATACTGAGGCAGATTTTGATTTGTCTCTGTGCCTTTTTTGTCAAAGTGAAAGCTAGACTGTCGGGCCCATGAAATATTCCGCCCCCCAAATCAGCTCTATTATTTAAAAAGCCAATGAAACAACTCTAGGATGGGAGGAGAAAGAGCACAAACACACCTTCCTACATCGTAAATCAAGCAGCAAAGCACAACCCAGCAGAGAAAACCTTAACTAGACCACAAAGAAGGTTTCTCTCCATAAACATCGGATCTGGCAGCTGGAATGATTACCAGGCTCCCTTGTAACTGTCACCTGTGGTGGGTCTAATTACGGGCTACCCGGCCAGCGCCTGCATCACTCAGCAAGAAAAGGGCCATCACTTGCCAAGCCCCGCCAGGCAAGGAGTACACCCGCTGCCCGATGGGGAGCCCCAAAGATCAGGCAGATAGGCTAATAAAATGACAGCTTAGGAACAAATGACAAAGCTCAGGCCGCAAAAGAAGGCAGTATCCAATTAGCCAGAAATATAAGTGCTGGGCATGGTGCTTCAACAGGTCAAAACTGAAGCAGGAAATTGGCTGTAACTGTTTGCACACACACCAGCGCTTGCTCCCACTCTCTCTCTGCTGCCCTCCTTCCAGTCTGCCATCTCTTTTTTTCCCTCCTGAATATGCTGGTCAATTTTTTGCATCATCCAAAAATGATGGCACGCCCAGGTATCACATATAGAGAAACAGGTGGAAAGTGGGGCAGAAGTCCTCAGCTCCATACAAATCAAAAATTAAATCCTCCCAGATTCAGGGCTTGCCGGTCAGAGTTTGAGATTTGCCAGGTCCCTTCCTCTTCCCCTGGGTCTCCTGCTGATGGTGCCTTTTGGCCATTCTGCTAGTTAGCACCGTCCCCTGGGTGGCAGCATGAAGAAAAGGCTAGGAAAATGCACCTTGGACACAATTATGATGAGGCTGTTAGGCTCTCTATGGTTTTTGCCCTCTGTCAGGGCCCATCAGCTGTTAACGGTCAGAAGAGGGGCTGGAATAAAAAGAAAGCAGTAACGGATGGTTTACACTAGTTTCACACTCTTGCAAGGTGCATTGATTAGATGCCTACTGTGTACCCAACACTATCATAAGTAGTAAGGACAACAACACTTCAATCATATGGCTAGGTTGCACTAAATAATTTTTTAGCATATGACATGAGCCTGCGGTAGTAGGTCATTCAAATAATCTCTTTGATTTTACATATTTTTCAGTTACAGTTGACATACAGTATTATATTAGTTTCAGGTGTGCAACACAGTAGTTAGATATATATATATATACCTTATGAAGTGATCATCCCAATAAGCCTAACACCCATCTGATACTGTACATCATTATTACAATATTATTCACTATAGTCCCTCCCTACTCTGTACTCCCTACTCTGACTGTTTTTTATAACTGGCCTATTTTTCATGAGTTGAACTTAATTTATTAGGTCACACATGGAAAGTACTATCATAGCCTGAAACGTAGACTCACATGCTTCTGCCTTTGGTGGTTCCATGCATGTTATTCAGACCTAGAAAGAGTTGATTTTTGACCATTAATTGCATGGCATAGAATGCAAGGGTTTGCATTTCCACCTTATTCTTGAGCAGATTGTTGGCCAGTCCTCATATCAGATCATAAGTCCAACCTACATTTGTAGCTCATTTCATACTTATAAAATATTTTTATGCCTAATATCTCATTTGATCTCCAAAGGGATCATTTAGTTTTTCCTGCAGTGTGCTTTAATAATTAAAAGGTGGCCTCCTTGGTTTCAAATACAAGAGGACAGTGGAGGAAAGCTATAGAAGAAGGAATGGGGGTGCAGCAAAGGAGGTGGGAAAGGGTTCTGGGGAGACAGCAGAGGGAGTAAGACTGATGGCTGCTTAGGTGAAAATCCCATCCTCGTTACCTCAGTACCTCACAGTGTGTGAGACACTGGACAGACGCTGGCTGTGGAGAAGGAGCTCCCACGTGGGGCCTGGGCCTAGCACAAAACAGGGAGTTAACCGTGTACTCACTATCTAACAGGGTCATGTGAAGATTGGTGATGTACCTAGGATGAAAAATGCTGGGATTAAAAAAATAATGACTAGCGCTTACTAACCAAATTGGGACACTCTCAAAATACCAACTGAATTTTAGTCAGCATAGCCATGATTCTGTCTGGAAGTAAAATTCAATTAGAAAGTTGAAATTACAAACATGAAAATATGCTAAAATAGTTAAGGCTGTCCTTTTAAATTTTCAACAGATAATCGTTTAATGCAATTACTGTAATTTCATTAAATGGAATAATTAGTTAATGCCTGAGAAGTTGTCAATAGAAGGTGCAATTATGTTGTAAAAATTATAATCACAATTTGCGATAATGGATTGTTCTTTTTAAAAAATGCTGTATGTTATTTAAAGTATATTATGTAGTCCTCTGTGGAAAGGAGGATTTGGAAAATCATCTTAAATGTTAAATAAGCCAAATAATAAACTGTCAAGTATTTTAAGCATTTTATGTATTTATACATCCGCATGCAAGTGTATACATATTCGTATGTATACATATAAGATGACTAAAAAATATCTTCTCCCAGCAAAACGACGGTTGCATCTATGGATTTTTTCCAGCTTTAGGGAAATACTGTTAATCTTTGAGTTACAACTGCACAAACACCCACCAAACGGGCAGTGAGGCTGCTTTGCACATGTGATTATGACTTCCACTGAATGAAGAAACAGCCACTGGAAGTGAAATTAAAGATAGGTATGTCTAGTTGTAACTAAACTGGTGATAGAACTTAAAGAAGAAGCTAACCTTTTAGGAACAGCCAACACATAAATACCTAAAGCATAAAAAAATACTTGACCAGCACTGTTGTTAATAAATCTGAAAGCAAATTTTCATTGTTGTTGTCCTTTGTACCAACATAAATCCAGTCCGAATGCTCAAAGGGATCATAGACAGAAGCAATCCTCAAGATCTTATGTAAAATCTTTCCTAAACTGTACTCACAAAATGTGCAACAGTGACATTTTTTGTTTACTAAATACCCTTGCGTGCACACACACTCACACTAGAAGGATCAATTCTATTACTGATGCTGTCACTTTGAAGTTGAACGTAAAATCATTTCTCAGAATTCTAGGATCTAAACATGAAGAATTTTGTATATGTTAAATACGGGATTATCACCGAGGAAGTGGAGAACTGCATTTTTAACCTTCTTTGGGGTGGGGAGGTTGATTGATGTTTTAAATTATGTATCACATTGCCGACCTTGCCAACTCTGAAGAATAAATTCTTCATTTTTTTCTACACTCAAAAAATTTCAGGGAAAAACTCACAGATGTGAAAATCATAGCTTTATGAAGATGCCCATTGATATATGGTGGATTTAGATTACTTTTAACATCAAACGTCCAAGAAAAAATTTAATAAAATAGGGAATCCATCAATGCCCCGCGGACTTGCCTCCCTGGATGCACTAGGTGTATGAGGCCTGAGGGGTTGGGGGGAACCAAACTACATAAATGCAACCCTCTTTTTACAGCCTTAGGAGATCTTGGCTATTTAAAAGAATCTTCTGATGATAACATCTGTCAAGTAAAAGCCTATTGCATGAAAAAAATAAGTGCATTTATACCCTAATACAACATTGGGTCTTTGTACAGATAATATTGGGGTTTATAAAATATGAGTACCCAATAAAAAGTAAAACAAACCAATAAACCACAGATACAATTGGTTCTACAATACCAGTTATGTTAACTATAAGCAACTAACGTATGGTTGTGGGCAAGATCCATGAAAGCAACATGATGTCCAAAATAATAAAGGCCTGGCTACACATGATCTTATTTAAAAATATATAATAAAATAAGGGAGCTTATATGTATTTTTAAATAATTTTATCTTAAAAATACATTTTCTTATATGCTCTTGTTTTAAGAGCAAAATAGTTCTGGAATGCCCCAACAAGAATGTCATTCTAGCCCTGGCTAGTGGCACAGTGGATAAGGCATCGGCCTGCAAACCCAAAGGTTGCTGGTTCAAATCCCGGACAGGGCACGTAACCAGGTTGCAAGCCAGGTCTCCACTCAGGTCTGTAGTTGGAGGCAGGTGAAATGCAACTATACATTGATGTCTCTCTCCCTACCCCTCCCTCTGAAAATAATAAATTAAAATCTTAAAAAAATAAAAGAATATCATTACAAAAACATTCTCTAATGAAATTATACTTCATCAGCTTAGGGAGGGGAGCAGCCCTCTGAAGCTGGAGTTTCTGAGAACCCCCATGGGTGGTCAACGCAAGAGTGAGACAAAGCTGAGTTTCACATTAAAATTGAAAACGCAACATGTGTAAGTGAGCGCTCTTCATTCGGTACCTTCAGGCCTAGAGAGAGAGAGAGAGAGGGAGACAGAGAGAGAGAGACAGAGAGAGAGACAGAGAGAGAGAGGCAGAGAGAGAGAGACAGAGAGAGAGAAAGAGAAAGAGAGACAGAGAGAGAGAGAGAGAGAGAGAGAGAGAGAGCCTGGCAGAGCACCGGCAGGGCAGAGGGCCCCCTGCCAAAGCTCTCTTCCTGATCAGAAGTCCCCATTAAGACAACCTATTTCTATTCATTTGTTGTAATCTTTCTCCAGATCAGGCGGGCGGCCCATTAATCATTTCTGTCATTCTCCTACATAACCCAGAGCAACAGCTCTGTTTTTCTAAAACTCACAGGCCAGAAACGCAGCTCAGGAAAGAGAAAATGTGTTCCTCCTCGCAGAGGCTGGCA
This sequence comes from Noctilio leporinus, assembly GCA_004026585.1. Classification (NCBI taxonomy): domain Eukaryota; kingdom Metazoa; phylum Chordata; class Mammalia; order Chiroptera; family Noctilionidae; genus Noctilio; species Noctilio leporinus. The sequence continues at coordinate 66,761 of PVIW01001435.1, read as the reverse complement.
GGGGCTGCCAAATGGAAGAAGTCGCAGGATTGGGGGTAACTTTCCTCTTTTGCCCAGAGTCATGCAGAATGTCCCATGGAAAGTTTTGAGAAGAATCCAGGTAGGAAGTGGAGGGAGAGGGGCTGAGGAGGAACCCAACACAAGAAGCCCCCAGAGGAAGAGAACTTGAGAAAGAGGGATGGATGAATAAATGCCAACACAAAGACAGATATGGATTCATAAAACCCTTAGTAATGAAATATTAAGGCCAATTGTTTTACCAACTTCAGACCAAAGGGAAAGTTTATTAAAGGTCAAGGCTGCGGCCAGCATAGGCCTCTACATCCCGAAGCAATAAAAAACTAAAATCATACAGGCCAAACAAAGTGCTCCCCAATGACAAGGACAAAACCCCTGAAAAGAGCTGCATAGGCGGGAACCTTAAAGACTGGAGCGACCTTGAACCCACTCACCTCTTGGGCTCACCTTTTTTATTTTTTTATTTTTTTAAATTAATGAGGGTGTGCCTTTGAGGTGGGAGACAGACTTGACCATAGGAAAGAGAAGACAGGAGGACCATGATCATGACCTGGTGGTGTGCCTCAGACCGCACCCACACCATGAGAGGCCCTACAGAAATCTTTGCGTAGGACAGAAATTAATGGCATGATACAAAAGGTACAAGATTAGCAGTTAGGAGACTTGGTTTCTCTTCCCATGTCTGACCCTACCAATCTGATCAAAGACAAGTCCCTTTGTAAGTGAAGGAGGATGCCCAAAGGTGTCAAGTGAGGGACAGTGCCAACTTTCAGGCCCTCTTGGGTGTCTTGGACTTTCAGTGGTTGACTGGGATGGTTTTGTTTTTGTTTTTGTTTTTAAATTTTATTGTTGTTGTATTACATCCATCCCCTTTTTTGCTCCCCTCTGTCCCCCTCCCCACCCACCCATTCTGGGATGGTTTTAAGATCTCTGGGACTCTGTGATTTTATTATACTTATAAGGATGGGCCAACATTATCTATGAGTCAGAAGTGCATCTCATATTCATTAGTGGCTGTCCTTTGTGAGCTGAGGCAACTAAGATAACATGTAATCAGTTATTTCTCAAGTCATGCGATATGAACAAATGATGTTTATATCAAAGTCAGTGAATTGTTAACTTAAAACAAAAATGACAAGCAATTCTGTCTTGGGTTGGTCATGGTTGTTCCATGGCCATTTTTCAAAAAACACTGGTATTCACTGGAACGAAAGGAGAGATAAATACACAATGTAAGAACTATACTAACGTAGCTATAATACCACCACAAAGACATTTAAAATGATACAGGACACTGACTCTCCTAGAAAGATGAATGGATACCATGTATGTTTCACTGCCCACACAGGTGTGAACTGCAGCTAGGCCGACAGCATCTTTCTGCTCCATGTCAGTAAAATAAAGCCCATCTGCATTTGCACTTAGGGCTCAGAAGCAAATAATCTGAGCTCAGAAAAGGAAGCTTACCACAAATGCTACCGCACTGCGCAGTGTGGACTCCCACTGGAAGCAGCTTTTAAGGAACTGTATTGTATTCCATATTGCCATGGTGATTCTTTTCACGCGGTCCACATCTCTTGATAAGATCTGATAAAAAGAAATGGAAAACCGAGAACTAGATTTGAATACTCCAAATATTCTCCTTAGATCAGGCAGCTTGGTCGTTTACATTGTATTTTCTACTGTGGCCAGTTAAAAAATATTGGAAGGAAAATTCCTCCCACTTCTTTTAAAATCCTTTTTATAATACAATCATCCGCAGAGGAAAGGAAAATTCAATGTATTTCACAGCACCATTGGCAAAGAATAACCTGCTTCAATAATGCCTTCACCCAAATGAGCTGGTACAAGTAATAGAAGCCAGGCATTTGGTGTGTGTGTGTGTGTGTGTGTGTGTGAGAGAGAGAGAGAGAGAGAGAGAGAGAGAGAGAGGACATAGGAACAAGTGTCTACCTTATTTGGTTTAGAAGAAAATGGATCATTTATGGTAGAAATGTACAGATATTCGAACTCATCAAGCCCAGAAGGAGAAGTCTACAAGAAAGTCCAGCTCTGGGAAAGGAATCCAGCTCTCCTATCTCCTAGTGATGTGACTTGGGCCAGTCTCTTAAGTTCTCTCTTATACAATGGGTTTGATATTAGTACCAACCTTGAAGATTGCGGAGAGAATGAAAGTGCTTGGAATAGGGCCTGACACATAGGAAGCGCATGTTTCAATTTTATGAAAAGGAGGGGACACCTGGTGGTAAGGGCATGTGGGGAGAACCCTGCTATACCCCATGTGCTCTCAGCCCAAAGCCACCACCCCACCCCACCCCCAATCCCCCCCGTGGAGGTCTGTGTTTGACAAAGGAAATGTCTTTTGTCCCAGGGGTAGGCAGATTCATTTCATCTACCCCACCCACCTCAGCTTAGGTTTTAACTTTCAAGTAAACAGAGCAAAGGCAATCATAACAGTATCAGAAAATAAGAGGTTTACTCCAATTACACAAAGTAAGCATTACACTTGATGTTATTGCAGACCAAAGCAAAACATGTGCACGCTGCCCGTTCAGAAGGCATCTAAGGCCTTCCCCAAGTGTGCCCCGAAGTTCACGGGGAACAAGAGTGGTAAGATGCCTTTATGTTTTAGCTGCTTTATGTCATCTACAGCTGCTCACCCGCAGGAAGTGGAGGAAGTAATAAACACTGTAAAAGGGACACTTTGTGCTTCACTGCACCACTGACAAGGGACTGTGGGTACAGAGAGCAATCCTGACCAGTGTCCCGACAGGACGGGGCAGGGTCTGCGAAGCCATGTCAAAGTCATGTTTAAAAAAAAAAAAATGTGGCCCTGGCTGGTAGCACAGTGGTTAAGGCGCCGGCCTGCGAACCCAAAGGTCGCAGGTTTGATTCCCCAGCCAGGGCACATTACCAGGTTGCAAACCAGGTTTCCAGTCAGGTTTGTGGCTGGAGGCAGGTGAAACGCAACCATACATGGATGTCTCTCTCCCTCTCTGCCTCTCTCCCTTCCCCTCTTTCTAAAAATGATGAAATAAAATCTTTAAAAAAAAAAAAATGTGAAGCTTCCCCCACTGGGCTCAGACCTTCACTCTGGGTTTGAAACAAAGACAGAGGAGTTCAGGGCAACAGGCCTAGCGAGAGGCAGGCCTGACACGAGGTGCTGACACACCCCAAATTTAGACGACACCAATGTGGTGGGAGAAGCTGTGTGAGTCTGGGGCTAGACGTCTCTAGAGACCCATTGGGTTAAGGTCTTCATGAGCCACAGGGACCGAACACCTCCCTGAACCTGCGAGGGACAGAGACAGGAATGGCTGTGACTGGAGCACAGCAGGCAGGCACGTGGATTCAGGAGGAGGCGTACAGAGACCTGAGGCCAGGAATTTGTTTGCAGGATGGCTCAGGAGGGTAACGGAGGGCTGACACCTGTCTTATCCAGCAGATGTGGTTTATGTCTTTCCTTTCTTACTAAGCTGGCCGAAGTCTTTGTTCTGGAAGAGGAGGGTGGGGAGGGGGAGAAGGGGGAGGAAGGAGAGGGAGAGGAAAGGGGCCTCTGCCCGCAGGTAATGGCCAGGAGAACTTGAGGCGCGCACCCGCAAGCCAGCATCCCACAGAGACCCACCTTCTTGGACAGCTTGCGGCTGTCTTCCACAAAGCGCTTTTCCCTGGGCGTAAACGTCCTGATGCTGGCTTTGATCTGGAAAGACATCATTGTTAAAAGGGGGGCATTTCTACAGATTTCATTTCTCTCCTTTTCTTCTTAATGACTGGGAAGAACGTGTGTTTCTGAGATCTCTCTGCAGGGGCTTCACCTGGGGGGAGTCAGGCTGGCTCTGGAAGACTCCAGAATGTTTGCCACTCGATGGAGGTATTTTTAAACCACTGCAGAGATTGGGTTCATGAAGCTCTCACACTGAAGTGTCTAAAAAAGGAAAATTTCCCTTCACATCCAAGTTTTGAACCCCTTCCTCACCCATACTATCTTGCATGTGAAAACCTGCTTTCCACTTAGAAAAAACACCTTTTGTACAGATAATGTCATTTCTTCTCAAGGATCTGGAGAATCAGGAATAATGCCCAGCACCGATATGATGGCTGAGTTTTAAAACACTTTTCTCCCTCTCTGTCCCCCAGTCTAGGTCCCTCCCCTGGCCCCTCTTTCTCTCTGCAGTTCTTCTGAAATAATTCACATGGATTTGAGTCTCTCCAGACTGGTCAACTTCCATGTTACATCTAGAAAAAGTGGAAGATAAGGCCCCATTAGACTTACCGGGTTATATATGAGGTCCATCTCCAAGTAAATAACTCCTTTAAAAGCTTGTTCTAGATCTTTATTCTTCAATACATAACAATTTGTTTGTCCATCTCGAATCTGTCATAAGCAAGAGACAACGCAAGCTTTCTATGAAGTTTCAACTAAAAACCCCCACAAAGTTCAGAAGGCAACACAGATGAGGCGCATATTATGCAAATATGAAAATCAGCTTAAATCAACTTTTAATTCTAGAAGGCTGTTATGACTGATAAGAAGATAAAGAAACAATAGCCAGACTGAAACTGATTGTATCGATGGAAAAATTAGTGGTATAAATAATTACTGCATCCACATGGACTTTCCTTCGACAATCAGCAGAGGCTATAAACTTTTATTTATTTTTAAAAAGATAAATATTCTACCAAATTCCTGGCCGGCATTCCTCAAGACAGCTAAGGTCGTGGGAAAAGGGAAACAGGGAAACTGTCGAAAATCAGAAGACTACGGAGATAAGATAACTAAGCGCCATGTGGTAGGTACACAGGGCTGCATCCTGGAACAAAGAGAAATCACATTGTTGGAAAAGCTGGTGACATTCAAATGAAGACCAGAGTTTGGTTAACAGTAATGTACAATGTCAGTTTTGGGTTGTTTTGTTTTTAGTTTTGACAAATGTACCATGGCCATAAAGATGTTACCATGAAGGGAAGCTAGGTGAGTGGTACATGGCAACTCCATGTTATCTTTGCAATTTTTCTGTACATCAAAAATTATCCCTCCCCCCCAAAAAAAACCTTATTAAAATGTTTTTTTAAATAAATAAAGGAACCCATTTTAAGAAAACGATCAGTGTTTCACAGCCAGGAGGGAAATGCAAGTTAAACCAATCAGGTAGCTAAAATTGAGGCCAAGAAATTCAGAATTATTTAAAATGTACAAAATACTGACAAACCTTCCAAATACACCCTCTGTCACCTTTTCTTAGCCGGCATGTAGTGCCAGTCCCACATATTGGCCTAGCTGTGGACCCCAGCATGAAATCAAACAACATTCCCTGCACCATTTTGGAAACAACTTGGTTCCCATTAAGGCACTTTCTTTTTGGAACTAATAGCGGCAATGCCTTCATGACATGAGATCTAGTGATTAAACTTCTGGCTAGCAGAAGGAGGTGTACCCATGGTAACTTCAAAATGACATCGGCAAAATTGGAGCTGACCAAAACCTCCACATGGGATTGTCAATGACCAAAGACATGAAATAATGTAGCAAATTTGTGGCCATGGAATAGGAGCCATGTTTTAAAGGGCTATTGCTGTTACTACAAGCATTTGGCACAAGTGTCCGTAGAAACAGTGGTGGAAGTGAGTTGAATAAGTCACAGGGCAGGGGGTTGGGGGCGGCAGAGCCATTTCACTTTACAAGGGAGAGGTCACCTTCCTTCCCAAAGTCGCCCCACCTCTCTGGATTGAATAGGTCTTAAGCAGAAAGATGGTTTTCCTGGCCAGTGGCTAAAAGGAAGGGGGTGCCCCATAAAGACCGGGGTTCCTTCCTAAACGGTGTCCAAACAGGATTCTGGGCTTCCTCTCTTATCCACGGTCTCACTTAATAAATTGTGGGTGTTAAAGTTGAAAGAAATAAATACAAAAACAGCATGACAATGTGCCAAGCTGATTTTCATCCAATTCAGCTTTGCTGCAACCCACAGGCATTGTATTGTTATCTTAAAATTTCCATGATTTCTTAAGGGTTAGGGAAGGTCAACAGAAGAACAAGAGGTGTCAGTATAAAAAGAAATATGTCATAGTAAAAGAACTTCTGTTGTTTTTGTGGGGGGGGGGGGTTGTTTGTTTTTTTTTGTTTGTTTTTTGGGGTTTTTTTTGGTAAATGATCATTTCCTCTTTCTCAATGTCCTAGTATGTGTCAGCAAAGCACAGAATCCACCTCGGGACATTAAAGTAGCTGTTAAAGACAGAGGGATAATGAAAGCTCTTCAGGTTTGGCACTTTAATATAACATTATCTTAAAATACATAAACTACAAGTTTAAAAAATTGTAAAATGTTTGAAAAATGAAAGTCCCTTTCAACTTTCATAAATAGCACCATGCCTCCCCCTAAATGGAAATTAGACATTTGGTATGTATCCTTCCTAAACTTTTATTGAGAATGTATATTCATAAATATATCCTTTGAAAAAGTATTTTAAAATGTTGGTCTAAGGGTCAAACTATATGTACTTTGCAACTTCATTTTGTATCTATCAATCAATATTTTATATTTAATAATATATTAGCATATATCTACCTTAGTTCTTTAAACTGTTGCATAATATTCAAAATACAAATAAATCACAATTTATGCATTTTCCTATTGATGAACATTGGTTGGTTCCACTTTTTCAGTCATCTGCTCTAAGGACTCTATCTTTTGGGAAAAGGTAAAGAATAAAGGAAAGAGGAATATACTACTTGTATGTGAAATATGTTTAGTTCAAGAACAGATCAATGCATTTGAATATTTGGTATCATAATTAAACACTGAAATGGTAACCAAAAAAAAATAAATAAAAATAATAGTTGCATTTTCTACAATCTTTTTAAAATTTAATCTTTTGGTAGTTCCCGCAATCTTTATGTAATTGAACTTCAAACACTAGAATATAAGATTAAAAGCTCTGTAAAATCCTAACTTGCCAAATTGCTGGAGTTGAGCATTATGTAACAGGAAATAAAAGCAAAACATAATTTTCTTGTCAAGAACTGTTTATTATTTATACTTAAAAACTATAAAATTATTTCTATCACTTTATAATTTTAAGGACTCCATTAAACAGGGCCATTAAAACCAAAAGGAAATTCAGAGTCCTAGGATCTATTTGGGTGGTTTTTTCCCCTCCGACAATGCTGTATAAATGCTGTATTAATTTATACTCCTAGCCTCTGTGAATGAACACGGCCATTTTCTTGCAAGTCTGCCAACTGTAGGCATTTTTATTTAATAGACAGCAATTTCATAGGAATGAAATGGCCTCAGGTTGTTTTAATATGTGCTTTTTTAATAACTAATGAGACTGAGCATTTTCTTTCATATGTTTATTAACAGCGGGCCACGGTAGGACTGAGAGACCAGCCAGACTTAGATTCAATTCCCATTTCTGGCATTTAGCATCTGTGTGACCGTGGGTAATGACTCCATCTCTTCGAGTCTCAGCTGACGCTGTAAAACAGACACCTAGAATATAAATACTCAAAGATGTGTGTATATTAAATTTTAATCTATTTTATCAAGGTACCTTCAACCAGGCTTATTCCAAGTTATGCTATCTCCAACAGTGTTTGAGAATCCTTTTCCTACACTTAGCCATCACTGCTATTGAAAAATCTTTACTATATGAATCTGATTGCTTAAAAGAATAATTTAAGCTACTAAAACAAAGGTGAGAAAGATGATAGCTTACACTGTAAGCGCTTACTATGTGCTATGCAGTAACCATTTTACATCTGCCAAACCATTAAAATCCTCACCACAGGCCTCCAAAGAAGGTATTATGATAATTTTCTTCATTTCATCAAGGAGGAAACAGAAACAGAGAGGTTTAGTAACTTACCAAAAATCACACAGCCAGATAAGGAAGAAGATGGTGCCAACCCAAGTAGTCTAGCTCCATCATCTATACTCTTGATAATCATAATTATGTATGAATAAAGCATGAACCACTCATTTGATTATTAGTTTGACTATTCTGATTTCTACCTGTTCAAATTTACTTCTCTGCTAGGTCTTTCCTTATTGATTTAAAAAAATCCTTTACTGTTAATGATATTATCCATTTGCTTGTTTAATTACTTTTCACAGAAATAGCATTTGGATTTATCAGATATACTGTTTATCTTCTACATTATCGCTCATTTTAACTTTATCAATTCCTTTCTAGTTTTCTTAGTTCTACCTTATTTTAGCCCCGTTTGCTGAGACGCTTAAATGATTTGCAACCTTTGTTGGTTAATTATAAAAACATTCAAGTTAAGAATTTCCTCTGAATAATACTTTTGGCCCTTATCCACAGTTTTTATATATACTATTTTATTGTTAGTTTCTACAACTAAAGTTTTGGTATCTACATTAGCTGCTTGGGACTTTTTTTCAACCCAGTTGTTTTGATACTTGCTTCATTATTTCAATTCATTTTTATTTTCATGGTACTATGATCACAGTAAAGTTTCTGCCTTTTTGGAAACTACTGAGGCATTTTGGGCTCCCAACATGATCCATACTTGACTATGTTAAGTGGTATTTGAACAGAATGTTATATACTTACATGTGTGGGTACACACACATACGTCAATCATGCTTATTGCTTATTCTCTAAAGCTTGAGAACCACCACTGTGGCACACCTAAAATTCATCTAAGAACTTGCTCAGAAAAGAAGATTGCATGGTCTTATTCCCAGAAATTTGGCAGCTCGGGGAGCGGTATGGGGCCTTTCACTATTAAGAGACATTCTGTGCAACTTGCACTTTCAGACATTTACGCTTTCAAGGAATATCACAGCCTTACTTAGTTTGGGTTTCTGGTTATTTTTAAAGCTGAATAGATCAGATGTACTATTACCTTGTGATTTGAATTTTGTAATTTTTCCTGTATTTCTCATACTTTATATATATATGTACACACTTCTATGGGAATTTCTTCACATAAAGGTTCAAGTTATTTTAACCTTAATGATACAGACTCTTCTGACTGCTCTCCCCACCAAAAACTCTCCTCTGTACGTTTGATTTAGCTTTCATTTACATGTATGTGATTACTTTTGCTCATCCATTTCTGTAGCACCATGTTTGAGGTGTTTCAAAGAAGCAGCAGTTAAGATTTTACTCTTTGAATCACTGTAAGAGGTTCTTCCACTTAACAGAAAAGTGTAACGCATTCAGCATTTACCACCATGGGTATATATGATATGCTCAGGTTTATACATGCCAGCTTCTGGTTTAAGACATTAGAGAAACCCTACTGGTCATGTGTCTTCCTCCCTTAGCCTGTCTGTCTGTCCTAACCAAATATCACCCCTCTATATACCACATATGCTTCATGGTAACTCCAGCATGTCAAAGATACCCTCCTGTAGTTTCCAGGGCCAACAGAGAAATTTGCCTTCCTTTATCTTCCTTTATTTATTCCAATGAGCATGTTAAACTAGAATTAGGCAGGAAGGAGAATTCAACATTTATATTTAAAAAATCACCATTTTAGCCCCACATTGGGATTCCTTCTAATTTTTTAAATTTAATCTTTGTAGATTTTTCCATTATTATTTAGTTCCCTTATTCCCCCATACCTCCAGCAATCACTATACTGTTATCCATGTCCATGAGTGAGTCCGTTTTCCTTTATTTAGTTATACATTTACAAATACTAATACAAAGTAAAATCCTTACTAAGTAAAATATTGGTATTATTTATTTTCATCACTAAGATTTCAGCATTGACCTAGAAAAAAATGATTGTGCAAATGTTTTCACTATAATATGCATATCTCATCATAGGTGAAACTTGGGCAAATACTTGATTGGAAATGCAAATGAAGATCTGCATGGCCATTTATTTGGTAGGAGCAATTATAGAGAATTCGTCCCATAAAACTAATTAAGTGAAGCTGTTATTGGTGCCGCTAGTTACTACGCACATGGATTCACAGAGGAAGCTGAGGGCTGCATGAGGCCCGTGTCTGATTACAGTCACGTGTAGATTGCACAGAGAGCTCAAATCTATTCCAAAACCTAACACCTCATCATATTGCAGATATTAGAAAACAATGATAAATAAATGCTCTGCTTATCTTATAGGAATCTGACTTTTAAAGCCTTCCTAATTTGGCCCATTAGATAATTCTGAGAAGGTAAATGTATGTTTAAATGAAAAAGAATGACCTATTAGAAGAGAAGAATGCAGCCAGGTTTTCAGGACAGAATTTCGGTCACTTAGTTGAGGATACAAATGTTAAGTAAATCTACTGAATCAGATAATTATTAGGAGGTGGTGTCTATGCTGGAAATGTTTTAAAACTCTACAATGTGTTTACTGTTTTCCATTGCAATTTACTATATAACTGATTAGGAGACTTAAAGAATAAAGTGGAAATGGGTAAATATTAGAAGTCCTCAGTAATAATTCATCCTAGTCACTTTTTGCTGCTTTTAATTATGTGCCAAGCATTTTTCAAGTCAAAATGCTTGATTTTGTATTTTTCACAAATAATTTGTATTTTTAAAATAATTTAATGTTGAACAGAAATTAAATATATACAAGGATAGCTCATTGGCCTGGATTCTTTCCTTTCTGATGTATGTGTAGGCCTACATATACGCACCAGACAATTCACCACCATGAATTGATACACTGATTTTAGAATATGGATTTTAAATGAGCCAATACTCAGCCAGCACATTCACCCTGATTAAAAGGTACAGCAAATTCACAACAGGCTCCTCATCTAACAGGCTGAAAGGCACTTAGCCCATTATCATTTTGAGAGAGATTCAAAGTTGAAGAATATTCTATATTTTATGCTTAGACATTTAAAAATGTAGTTTGCATTTTATCTAAAAGTGTAAATGGAATTTTATGACTTGATTTTAAAAATGTATTATCATAAAAATTATTCACACTCTCCTCCAAGAAATATAATTTTTGTTTTAAAATATAAAGTAAAATATAAAGTAAGATATAATCAGATACTGTTCCATATCCTATAGGTGTTACTGAAGAACCAATGGATCCATTTTTGTGATTTTCTCCCATATTAAATAAATAAATCTTTCTTCTAAGAAGCACAGAACACAGAATCCGAGTTGTCTTTCTAATGCTTATTTCTGAAGTTTCAACCAATATTTTTTTTTTATATAACATTCTCTTAGGAGCTAAGGCTGATAGGACACTGCCTGATTCAATTCCAGCCTCTATTATCTGCAGAATCCTTTTCGTGCCTCAGTTTCCTCATCTGTAAATAGTCATAATCACAAAACATGTCTCCTTAAGTTGTAAAAGATTTATGATGTAATATAGAATCAGAGCATAGCACAGGGCTGGCTAGTTAAATATCAGTCAGTAGATATTAATTTTTTTAGATACCTAGATCCAAATAAGTAAATTTTATAACGCCCTCTAAATCACAAGATAAATTATTTGAACTTCAAATGATCGAGTTAAATTTCTTCCTGTTAAAGATGCTTACCACTTGGGTGTTTTTTAGATCACGTTTGTATCGACATGTTAGGTGGAGAACTGGTTTATCTGGAGGTGCAGGCCACAGGAGAAGCCCACAGAGATCCTCGGAAATAGCTGATCCCTTTTCTCAAGTATCACTCAAGGAATCAGAAACGAACCTGAACTGAAACGCCACACTGAGCAATGACCACTAAAGCATCTTATTCCGCTCAACTGGCCCCCACTAAGGACCTTTCAGATCTGCGCTGATTTCTCCGTATGTCACAGTCCTATGGTATTAGGAACAGACAGTAAATCCAATCAAGCACTACATGGCTTAATGCCTCAAGAGTCCACATCTTCCAAAGTTAAGGCCACCGGAGTCTTCCCCACTCCTCTCCCAGGCCACCCTATTCCTGCTTCCCCATCTGACACACGTCTTCTGGGCCTTCCCTTCCCCAGCTTTACATTCTACGTGGCATAGGTTTTGGGGTTTTGTTTGTTTGCTCGCTTATTTGTTTTTGGCTTGAATGTTGCCTCCTGCAACCAACGCGCAAGTTCCAAAAGAGGAGTCGGCTTTGCTGCCGTTGCTGTTACAGCATTATCATCTCAAGACAACGCCTGGCACTGACCGGACCCCGGAGAGACACCAAACAAAACGAATGCATAGATTGTGGGTCAGCTTGTTGGCAGCCTGGAAAAAGTTGAGAGGGCTGGGTCTGCTTGAATTTAAACCAAGTCTTTCGTAAATCGTTCTATAATAGCTCATATTGTAAAGGCTATAGTCTGAAACCTGCACGGATTTAGGTCAGTGGCTCTCCAGTAGGGGTGCCTGCCTCCTTCAGAACTTACAGCCATGTCCATCTTCCTCCTACCAGCAGCGGGTGGGCGGATGCTACTGACATCTAGTGGGAGGAGGCCAGGAATGCAGCTAAACATCCTGCAATGCCACGGACAGTCCCCTTGCAAAAATGACAATAGTGCCAAAGCTGGGAAACCCTAAACCTGACGTAGCTCGAGATAATTTCTTAGATCTACGCCCACAGCACGAGGAGAGAAAGTCAGACAATTCTTGGTGTTATAGAAAGACCAAATACATGAAGCTTTTATAGGCAAAACAAAGACAGGCTAAAACATAAAAATGCTATACATAGAGCGTTCACCCAGCAAGGAATAAAATATGAAACTAAAGATTTACTTATAAAAACAAGATGAGAAATGTCAAAAACATGCGTAAGAGAAAAAGGAAATCATTGTAAAGGACACTCTTTGTTTTGCGTCCCTTTAGACTGCTCAAAAATTATGCTCCATGCTCCTGTTACATGTATTCTTTTCAGAATAATTGACAGGGTCGTCATAAAAAGGAGGAAATCCCAAATTAGCCTCTTCCCTGAGTCGGCAGGGCCTGCTGCCGTGCTCAGAGCACTTGGCAGGAGCTGGCTTTGCAGAGGAGCAGCTGCTCCCCCAGCCTCTTCGAGAGGCATCAGGGCTATGAGAACTTGGGGAGAAATTAACTGAGCGATCAAAACCAGAAGCGATACGGAGAGGTACAGCGTTGCCCTCTCTGTGAAAATCAGTGAGCTCGCCTAATCTCGTGGTTAAATTACAAGACTGTTCCAGCCACAATAATGCACTAATAGCTTTGGAACCATAAATCTTCGGGAGGGTATACACAGAGCCCTATTGACTGGTAAGACCATAAGGATGTTACAACAAATTCTGTCAATGACGGGATGAAAAACTGGAGTTCTGTCTTCGACAAGAGTGAAAGTGGTCCAAACGTTCATGTTCCATGAACAGGCGAAGTCAGATCCAAAGTGTCCTCCTTTGCCCAGGCGGGTCATTATTTGGTGCTTTCTCCTCTGAATTTTATAGGGTATTTTTTTCCTTTTTTGTTATTCAGGTTTTGTGATTTTTTTAAGTCTTGTTTATTCTATTATAGTTGTTCCACTTTTCCCTACCTTTGCCCTCCTCTGCCCATCCCACCCCTCGCTCCCTGCTCTTAGCTCACTCTGCCCTGTTGGTTTTTAACTAGTCTGTGATAGTAGCCTCTTTTTCCAAGAGAAGCTTTCTGCCTTTGCCCACAAAACATTTTTTGAGATTGAAAGAAACATGACTACAAAAACGGCAAATAGAACTTTAGAGAAAACGATCTTCAGGAGAACTGAGAACAACTGCCCAGTTACTACCAATTCATCTTTGAAGAAAGGGGAGGTTTCTCAATCAAGATACACAAATAAACAAGGTGAGGCTTGACTGTGGGAGAGGGGAAGGGGTGGGTGGAGCAGGAGAGGGCAATGGGGGGAAAACATGGGACAACTGTAAGACAAGAACAAATTAATTTTTAAAAAAGAAATACAAATTATGTTTTTATTACCAAATGGAAAATCAGATGTGTCTTCCTCAAAACCAAAGAGAAACTCCCATGTTAAGATGGGAAGGTTGAGAATGAATTAAATGATTGGTCAAAATGTTTTGGTTGATTCAATCGTATTCAACTGACACAGAAAATTATGTTCCTTCTAGCCAAAACTACAGAAAATACTTGAGAAGGGTAAGGAATTAAACAGTTCTTGCTAGAGCTGAAAAGAGTTTTATTTTGTTTTTTTCCACCGAGTTGACAAAGATAAAGCAACACTAGACCCCAGAAACTTGTCAGCGATAAAATGACTCACCAACTGTGTATTAACAAATGTAACTTACGGACAGCAAGGGAATGGAAATTTTCCCAAGAAAATCAGGGGGTTTATCTCCATCTTCATCAAACACTGTCACTTCCAAAACCTCATGGATATCTTTAATAGGACTGCAACAAGAAATGCACCACACATTATATACAAAAACACACACGTGAAGCCTGTACCGTGACTAGCTGAAAACACAGTTTCACTAATTAAGTCTGTATGTCCTTAGAGTATAAAACTACCATTTAATTAAATTCCAAAAATTAAATCAAACTGACTATATTCCCAGACCTTCCATCATAGAGGATCCAGTCATCCATATGAAATAAAGTCAACTTAGTACTACACATTTTCCATGTTGGTATACACTCAAGAATCTGGCTGTTAAAGAAACAGGATAAGGACAGTAAAAGGATAGCGACAGTAAAAGGACAGTGACTTCCAAACAGCAAAAATAAGGTTGTATTTAAATTAACGAAGAATTTACTTTTTAAAAAATGTGGTCAAAAATCGCTATTTGCTGAGGTGCGTGGAGAGTTTCCTGTTATTGAAATATAATATACTAAAATGCCATCGTGTTTAGAAACACGATTTCTTTTTTATATTGACCAGAAGCTGAACATCAGCGATCATGAGAAAATAGAGCCAGGGTCACTGGCAGTGTTTTCAGCAAAGGAGAGGTTCCTGCATGAGGCCATTGCAAACCCGCTTAGCAGAGTCATTCACTTCTCATAGATCCTCGGGAACTGTATACTTGGGACCACTGGCACCAATGAAAACAAACTTTACTCTTTCCATTATAAGCACAGACAGAGCATTTCTTCAGCCTTGTGAAGGCAGAATGCCACCATTTATTTCACCCCAATTCAACAGGGGCCACCCCTTGATGGTCAGGTGCCTCGGAATCTAGAGCAAATTAGGAAATGGATTCAGCTTCCCAAATGCCTGAGTCCGAAAGTGGACAGGGCATCGCTGTGGAACAGGTCATTGAGATTAGCTGGAACTAAGAGCCTTTGGGAATCTTTTAAGGAATCACAGATAATCTGTTTTGTTTTTGTTTTTTTTTCAAAAGACTCCGATAAAAGACAAACCTCCAGGCATGTAAATAATGATATAACATATGAGCTCCTTGAATGTAAGGCAGGTTTGCATTTGTAATTTTCTTTAACCCAGGAATGAATCTGTCTGGATATTGAGAATCTTCCATTTATGCACAGATTAATTTAGCCACTAAAACATCAGGTTTATATGCCTCCCAAGCAGTTCCAAATTGCCCCTTCTATTATTAACACTACGGTCTATAAAAAGGAAAGGATAAGAGGTTTGCAGAAGGAGAAAAAACAATAACATTTATTCTTGGCATGTGAAAATGGATAGAGAGTTCTACTCAAGAGCCCCAGGCTGCCCCAAACTTATGAGCGAGTACTGGTCTCTAAAATAAAGACACCCTCCCACCCTCACGTATTCCAAGGGCCAACGTACTTACAATGTAAAAACTTTGTTCCACTCGGGGTTGAGAGTTTTGTAAATGGTATGTGTCTGAAGCCGGTCATTGCCTAACTCCAACAAGCAAAAAGGGTCACTCTTCCCTGGAGAGAGAACAAAGACATTGGTCAGAGACAAACGAATCTCAGAAGTGACAGAGGCCACGTGGACAAGGGCCACATGGTTCTGTAACAAAACTGCGCTGGCTGAAACAGCAAAGGCGAGCCTTTCTTTCTAACCAGCCATGTGGAAGCCGAGCCCTGTGTGGGAATTCTAGCGTTGAAACTTTAACACTGTTAACAGATTGGGACTGACACTCAACCCAGGGGCAGCCATGGGCACCTGTGACCACACAGGTGTCACAGAAGCAGGTGTGCATTTGCCATTTGCGAAAGCACACGTTCATAGATTGCTTTAAAACAGAAGCTCATCCCTGCTTCCTTTCTAGATTCTCTTTGAGTTAATATAGATCATCCTTCTTCTATATCTCAAAGCCTATGACACCTTACCAGGCCTGCGCATGGTGTGAGAGAAGTGAGAAAAAGTATAAACAAGGCTATTTAGGAGGTAAAACTGCTGTGGAATGGCCACAAACATGCATGATCCTGTATATTTAGTACATCGTGAGAACATGTGCTATATTTTTGGTGCTCACAAACATGCAAAAGTTAAAATCCAAAAAGTCAGTTCAAAGTTTTTACCTTCAGAAAGAAAAAAATCTTAGCCCTTACTTTGCCCACCTCATCTCTTTTTATTTTTAACTCCTACCTCACACAGCTTCCAAAAGAAAAAATAAATAAATAAATAAAACACATTTAGAAAATCCGACACCTAACGCTGAACCCAGAAAGCTACCACGTAAAATCTCCCTCCCCCTTTGCTGGGTTTGCCAGGAGGACCTGGAATTGCAACTGTCAGGGACAGAACGCATGGCTCTGTAATGCCCGTACGACGTGAACACATGGCCCGCCACGGCAATCAGCAAAGCAGCAAGCACTAAATTAATGGGGGGCATAAGGACAGATGCTCCTCCAACAAATGGCCAAGGAAACCCAGGCCAGGGCCTAATGCAGAGAGCGCTCAGGCCTCTTGACCTGCTGGCCTACCATTCAAGTCACTGAGCTTACATCTAATTCACTTAATAATCAGAAGATATTGAGAGACTGACATGCGCAGGAGCCTGAATGAAGATTATACTTGAGGATGCTGGGGAGAGAGGGCGGGAAGAGCGGATGCACGGCTAAGGGTCAGTATTAAATGGGAGAGTCCACCCAACTGACTAGATGCCCAGGCACTTGGAGGCCTGGCCAGTGCTTCTAAGTCAGCACTGTATCTTAGCGGCCCGTAAGCCATGATCAAGCCATGGACATGAATGAATGAGTTGGAGTTGTCAGTTATAAACAACGAAAATGGCCCCAGTTTCAAAGTAGCAGAAAATGAATTTATTACCATCACATGAAATGGCTCTTAGGATCACGGCAAACACTGCCAAATCCAGCTTGAGAAAGCCCTAGAAGCCAAGGAACACTCAGGAAGACACAGGCACAAGCATCTCAGTCAACGTCATGCCAGGAAATGACCCCTGTGGTCTCTGCTTCCCAGGAAAACAGGCCCCTGGGCACTCCTGTCCCAGCCCTGAGTACAACGGCTGCGTCTGCTTCCCTTGAGGGAGACGTCAAGGCCTGGGAGGCAGATTCTGATGGCTGGTGTCCAACCCGGTGCCCACGCCCGTGCCCCTGCCGGTGCTCAGGAAGGGAGGGTTGGCACTGGAGCTTCCATGAATGAAAGCGGGCCCTGGGCCCCATGCTCCGCTCCGGAACACACCATGGGAATCGCCCCAGCCGAGAAAGGGGCTTCCGATGTCCAACAGCCCAAATCCAAACAACACAAAAATGCCTGTGTCAAGCTCTTGCTCATATAAAAACCCCACCTGGCTCTGAGAATGGTCTGCAGGGCAGATCAGTGACGGAAAACATGGAAGAGCGCGCCTGCCCTCGGCCCAGCGCTCTGGTGCCTGTGGCTGCATCCCTCAGGCCACGTTGCAGCAGCCATTCAACCGGGTGCCAGAGAAGAGACTGTTAGTAGGTGGCAGCACTTCTCCTCCAGAGGCTCCACCTTGACGTTCCTTCAGCATTTGCTCCGGGGAAAGCAGCTGACAGGAACAAAAGCCCTGTGGTGACTCCTCCGTGAGGCAGACAGGCGGCCTGTGTGCACAGCCACAGGTGGCCTTGCGCTGGGGCCCCCACGCTCAGCTGTCCCAGCTAACGAGGGACAGGCTCGCTTCTGAAACTGGGAACTTCAGCTCCAGTCTCCACAGAACACCCGACACCACCTCTCGGAAGGTAATCCCATCAAAGCTCATTAAAATGCCACATTTATTAATATCGCGGAACAAACAGGCAGAGAGGAGGAAGAAGGAACAAAGACGTTTAGGGGCTGACAGAATAATTTATGGGTACTTGATGGACTTGATTAGTTTCCCTGAAAAGGTTCCAAATATTGAGGGCCTTACAGTGAATTTTACGTGTCACATATTTTTCCTTGGGATAGCGATGATTTCCCAGAATAAATGAAGTGCCCAACGGTACTGAGCAAACACCGGCAAGCAAGCAGACACGCTTGGGCCTGTGCCTTCCCTGTGTGCTCTGTTTTGCAGGGGAAACATCTTGATGACCTCTTCTACACCAAGAAGCCATGTCACCTTGACATGGTCACACCCCTGGTGATTGGGTTTCACCGTGTTTAGCACCTTGCACTTGACAGCCTCTGCTATTTCCAACCCCCACTTCAAAATTCATTTACATTCCTTGAATGGCAAGTAGAGGTTTCTCATTTAAATAATTTCACCTTTATATGAGTTAGAGAAGTTGAATGACAAGTAATAAATGCATTTTGGAGGTCATCCCGGCCATCGGACCGGTATTTATTAAGCATGCACTCTGCTCCTGGCACTGAACCAGGCCCTGATGGACGCACACCACCGGGCCATTACCTTTATGGAGCTCGCGTGATAATCTCCGCTTTTTTAGCAAATGTCACCTTTTCTTTTTTTTTTTAAGATTATTTATTTATTTATTTTTAGAGATGGGGGAAGGGAGGGAGAAAGAGAAGGAGGGAAATATCAGTGTGCGGTTGCCTCTCACTAGGGACCTTGCCTGCCACCCACAAAGCGCCTGACTGGGATTTGAACTGGTGACCCTTTGGTTTGCAGGCTGGTGCTTAAGCCACTGAGCCACACCAGCCAGGGCAAATGTCACCTTTTCATGAAAACTGCCATGTCCCCTGACAGTGGAGTGAGTGCTCCCATCTTTGAGCTCTGTCTGCATAATTCCTTTTATCTCTTATATTCTTCATCTGTGCATTATATCCCATGTTTAGCCCTATATTTTATTGAAGGGGTTCGATGCAGATGCACATCCTTACCACTCATATGCACATCCTTACCACTCCTGTAAAGGGTGCCCTGGCCCAGTGACACAGGACAGCAGGGACAGTCCTGGCTCCTGGTGATGGGTGCCGGCTGGGGGAGGCACGCTCCTCCCACTCTGGGCCAGGAACCAGGCTTTACACAGGTTCTCATCAATCCTCTAGGAGGCCAGGAATGTTGGTGCAGAAGAGGAAACACAAGTTCAAGGAAATTTAATTTGGTTGATTCAAATCCACAAAGAATTCATAGTGGAGGTGAATTGTACGCAAAGTTTAAGAGGGGATGGATTTTCTTAGCAGAAATGGGTCGGTCATTCTTCATGAGACTGGGCTAGATCAGAGCCTTCAATTTATTAACAAGACTGATTGACAGATAACAGACAGACAGGCTTGAGATAAAAATTTTTGAGATATCAACAACAGTAGGTTTAAAAATTGTAGGTTTAAAAAGTGCTGTATCTACACAGTTAGACAGAAGTAAAAATAATTTGCTCTGTAAAACTGGGAGATACCTCCAAATGTGCTCTCGGAATGGCAAAATTACTGATAGCTAAGATACACGCCAAATGGTTGAATTGTTTTCATAAAGCAGTATGATCTTATAAACATTTACAACTAATTAGTGACTATTACAAGTAATCATTTCAGTGTTTTGTCTACAACCCTGACAAATTATCTATTTTCATTGGCCAATAACATTTCTTTGATTTCTCACTGGGTATTTTCTTAAGATTAAGATTATCTTATTTGGGGGCTTTATAGAGTAGTAATTTCCATAGTTTTATTTTCTGAGGGAGAGGGAAACTTTTTATTCTTAAATGAAGTCAACATTTTCCATCCTTTTTATAAGATAAAGCGCTTAAAATTAAAATTCTCTTTTCCAAAGTCTGAGCTTCCTCAAACCCAGTATCAAAAGTTCAGAGGTTACGCAGATTCAGTATAATTATTTCCACTAGAGGAAGAGACCCCATGTTGTAAAAATATGAGAAAAAAAAGAATAAACGTGCAATACCATTCCACGGAACCATGCTGAGCAACATTTGCTGGATTCCTCAATGCAGTTGGTCAACAACATCTGTCACGTCAGAGTCTTAAGTCGGTCGTAGGTACAGGGCAACAAGACAACAAGAGGAGAGCCTCCCTCCAATCACACACTGAAATGTCCACATTCCTCTCCCTGACAGTCAAGCAGAACCCAGCACAAAGCATGTCTAGTCCGGCCAAAGCCTGGAAGTTCGAGGTAGCGAGGCACCAAGAGAAAGTCTGTGGAAAACTGCAATGGTAAAGGCTGAGTCTGAAAGCTGACCCAACAGGCCTTTTTCTCTAACAGTAACCACAAGCCTGGCCTGGGACCACTTTGGCGTTGACACTGTTTCACACACATAACAGGAATAATTCTTGGTACCAGAAATCCTTATATATAAATATACGCACCTGATTTTTTTAAAAGTCATTTTGGGGCAAAAAGGGTAGGCAATTACTCTTTTTTTTTTTTTTTTTGTAAATCAATCAAAATTATACCTAGGTTTTGCCAGACTGGCAAAAAAATGTATTTTTTGGTGCGCTGCAGAATTTTAGTCATTAGTTATGCGGGCCATGAATTGAAAATGTTTGACAATCGCCATTTCATTCGGAAGAACATGATTGTTACGTACATGCGTCCACGTATCAAAACATTTGTCTTTGCTACAGACAAGTTCAAAGAGGGAGATAAATAAAAATAAAGAATGAATGAAAATGCTTCATACCTGAGAAGTCTGCAGCTAAGAGGTCCACTGCCTTTAAAACCTTTACTTGTAAAATGCCGATGTCCCTCATGTCCCTCAGGGAGTTCTGGAAGCTCTGAGGGGGAGAAGCGTGGGTCACAAATGAAAACTGCCCTCTAATACACCATTTAATGACATGGGGTCCTGAGGGGGACCACTCAGGGTGGACTGCCACCTTTCCCATGGAGTGCCCAGAAACGCCCCAAGTGCCTCATCTCAGTCAACAGGACAGTTAGGCGTTGACAGCCACCAGATTAAAAGTGACTGAGAATTAATTAACTACAGCTTTCAAAATGAACACATTGCAAACACATACAATCAACTTTTAACATTGCCCCCTGGTGAAAGTACAGACTCCCCACCGGGAAAATATGTGTGGAACCACATTCATTCCCTTTTTCCCTTTAATGAAACTTAAATCGCCCAGAAAGGCACCATTATTCTGACCCAGTTTGGGCAAACTTTATGGACACCAGAGGACTAAACTTGGACCCTCTGCGGATACTTGTTAGCGCTAGAAAGAGTTGGGGTGGAAATAAGAGTGAATTTTCTGGTCTATGCTTTAGCTAGCTCATTAAATGAGGAGCTAAGCAAGAAGTACCACACTGTGTTCACGTTTATTTGAAGTTTTAGTTTGCCTGAGCCAAACCTTCAGGACAGGGCGGAGCAAGAACACATTTACAGTTGTGAGGATGTGAAATAGTTTATTCTTGTATTATTACTTAGTAATGGTTGTATTATTTTCAACATGAACAACTCTGTACAACTACTTTTACCCCACACTGTGTATCTGATATGCTGAATTAGTCGTGTATATTCAATATAGCTACTAATTCTTAAGCATGTAGAGCAATCTTTAGATGTCTGTACACACTGCATCCTTCAAAAGTTGAAATATAAGAGATATTGGCAGATAAACTCTCTTTAGATGCTTTTAGAATACATGCACTAAAAAAGACGCCACTTTGGATACACTTTCTCTGCCATCATTAAATGGCTAACAATCCTGTGATAAGCAGACCCCGGGGATTTATGGGATGATAGGAAAATCCTTATTATTGAGGCATTTCAGGGTAAAATAATAGACGCTTCATAATTAAGGTTTGCTTAACCTAATATGCATCATTCCTAAGAACTTTCAAAAAGTTGTTTCTGCTCTGTATTTTCAACTAAAAAATAACAACAAAAACCATTAGTGTTTAAGTTTAAATGAAAACATTTTAAGTAAAACATATTTTTCAACTTAAGAGGTGGAAAAGCCTTTCAAGATTGTCTAGTCTTACAATCTAAAAAAACAACCAGGCATCTGAAATGTGTGTCTTGTAATATTGCGTTGTTTCTCTCTAACATGCTGGCCAGCTTGCTAGCTATATTAAAAAAAATTGATATTTCTATTTTAATTACTCTTTTCAAGTCTCTTTTCAATTAGTAACCTGCAAAACCTAAGCCTTATTTGAAACAGTCAACGTGATATTTTCTAGTATCACTTTATAAATATATGGCACTCCTCATGAACTTGGTAACATTTCCAATTTATCCACTGGAAAATATTCAGAAAAGTTTTATTTCTCATCATCAACTACGGCCACCAGAAAAATATGAACAGTGGATTCTATCCATTCTTCTTTGGCGTTCACCAACTGTGTGTGCAGAATTTGTGTTAACAACAAGATGGGTGGCTAGATTCTGCACTCCTGAAGATAAAAGAATTTTTCCATTAATCAATACACCTGCCCAGTGCAAGCTCGGGAGGCACCGGAGTATATGCTGAGAATAATATTCCCATTAAATAAAGATTCATCTTTGCTTCATTTTTATGCCACTTTCCCAAAGCATGTCTTTCATGGATGGCAATAAAATAAACATATTGATTTGCACAGAAGATGTGATAAAAATGGAATGCAAATAACGAGACCTAGAAAGCCAGAGTAGTAAAAAAGTAAGTGAAGAGGACAAAGCCATTTGATTTAAAAGTGCTGAGTGGACTTTCAAGCACAGTGTACGGCTTTGACACAAATCTCAAACACCAATACGATCCCGAGTGGGGTGGAACAAGTCGCCTGTGTCCATCAAGGCTTTGCTTTAAAAAACATACGCGCTTTCTCACTTGAATCTAACAGGTTCCGGAAAAGCATCTCTAACATCGCAAACATGCATGGGTGCTTACAAATCACTGCTTTCGTGAGCGTTCATTAAAGTTCCTATTCACATATGCAGACGTGCCAACGACAAATTCAAAACACGTCTGTTGGCTTGTAAACTAGCAAGAAGGTAAACTCAAATCTGCTTCTACCCCCTTGCTAATGCATTAAACTCGAGATCTGATGTCTTGGTTTAGGAGACGGACCATTAAACTTAGAACAAAGATCTCTAGGCAGCTACGCAGCTTCTCCATTCACTGCCTTGGGTGCAACTTAAAAGTGGTGGAGAGGGTGGGAATGGGGTAATTAATGCCCGAAGCACTCACGTAGCGCTGGGCAATCTGCGTCCTCTCGCTGGGGTCCCCCAAGGGGCACACGCACAGATCAGAGATGGAGACCCCCGCACAGGGAGTCAGCGTGATCAGCATCAGCAGGGCCCCCTGGCAGCTGTTCAAGGGCAGCTCCAAGCAGTTGGTTTGCTTGAGAGGGAGCGCTGCGATATCCACTTTACACCTGGAAAAGTAGGAATCAGAGAAAGGAAAGTGATTAACTCACACGTCAGAAGCTCCAAGGCACCCGCGTTTATTTTTCACCCCTGAACCACACTGGGCGTGGATTCACTGGGCAAAGAAGGCGGCATGGGCTCCCCCACCTCATAATACTCCAAGCTGAACACTTTCTAAAAAAAAAAAAAAAGAAGAAGAAGAAGAAGAAAGAAACGGAATTGCAAATAAAAACAGGAGTGGGATCCATGACAAATAAGATCTGCTGAAAGACACTGAGATCAAGAATTAGGGAGCAACTCTGGCCAGGAAGCTCAGTGGGTGGCAGCGTCGTCCCATAGGCCTGCCAGGGCACGTACAAGAATCAACCAGTGGATGTGTCTATAAGTGAAACAACAAATGGATCTCTCTCTCCCTCCCTTTCTCTGCCAAAAAATTAATAAATAAAAATTGTAAAGAATTAGGGAGAACCCTGGCTGGTGTGGCTCAGTGGAATGAGCACTGGCCTGAAAGGTCAACAGTTCTATTCCTAATCAAGGCACATGCCTGGGTGGCGGGCCAGGTCCCCAACTGAGGGCATGCAAGAGGCAGCCACACACGGATGTTTCTCTCCTTCTCTTCCTCCCTCCCTTCCCTTTCTCTAAAAAAAAAAAAAAAAATTAGAGGGAAAAATATTTCCAACTTTAAGCTTCTCTGTCCTATGTCTTTTTCCAGCACAGAGAACTAAGGGCTCAGAAAAAGTTAGAAAAAGACAAGAGAAACATCAGACAGTTCATGAAAAAAATCCATTCTCTGCCAGATTAAATAAAAACTCGCCAGTTGGCATTAAAGGAGTGTGTGTTATGGTGTTTTCCTGATAGACACAGTTCCATAGGGTTTTCCCAGGTGGACCTCCTTTTGGACAAATGGAGCATGAAGTGCTGCTGATGGATCCCACGTCAGCCGCACCACTAGGAAAGGCTGTCGTGTCATATGTCCCGTCCCAACACACACACCCCCACCATGCCTGCTAAATCCGCATGTTTTCCGTCTCTTCACAGCCAATGTTCTGGGGATGCTGAAGCCTCAAACACGTTGAAATACGGAAGCAAACACCAAAGGGGGGGTGGGGGTGCGGGTGAGGTGCTAAGCACCTATTTGCTTTAACACTGAAAACTCTGGATTTGCCTGGACCACAGCTCCTTTGTTTATGCATAAAAAGAAAGAGGATGGTGCAGTGTGTGTGTGTGTGTGTGTGTGTGTGTGTGTGTGATTTTACCTTGCCCTCTAAAATTATTATATCAGATGAACATTTAACACTTTATAAAAGAAGGAAAGTCCTGGTTGGTGGCTAGGACTCAAGTAAGTTGAGCCTCAGTGGATAGGCTCCGGCCTGCGAACCTGAAGGTCGCTGGTTCGATTCCCAGTCAGGGCACATAACTGGGTTGCAAGCCAGGTCTATAGATGGAGGCAGGTGAGAGGCAACCATACCTTGAATTTCTCTCCTTCTCTGCCTCTCTCCCTTCCCGTATTTCATATTCTCTGAAAATAATAGATAAAATCTTTAAAAGCAGGAAAGCCCTGCCCCTTCTCATAACGTGTGAGAAGCATGGATTCTTACCTTAAATTTTCAGTGGACTTTGTCCATTTGCAGATAATTAGAAATAGTCAAGTGACCTAATATACTACAAAACAATGATCATTTTGAGCCATGTAAATATGTAAAAAGTTCCAGTTTAATAAATTTGAAAGTAAGCTTGCAATCCCTCACCGTTAAAAGGGAAAATATCAATGGTATTGAACCAGCTTTTACTAGAGCATAAAAATATTTGAATACTGACACATATAAAATTAAATAACAGTGCATGCGATCAATTGGCAAAATTTTAGTGAAATAAACAACATACCACAAGTGTTATATTTTGAAATAAATTTATTCTTATATGTAAATACATAAACATAGTCATTATTTTTTAAATTGTTCAAACAAGTCTCCATTTGCTGCAATGAAAGACTCAATTCGACTTCGGAATCTTGAGCACCCTTTAATGAACTTTTCTTTGTCCGTGGACATCATCGAGTTTTCAATTTTAGCTTTAGCAGCCTCTTCATTGGAATGAAGTTGTTTATTAACTTCTCTCTCACAAACGATGCATACATAATAGTCTGCATTTGGTGAATTAGGTGGCCAGATTTCCTTTGACCAGAATTCAGGAACACTGACACTGAGAAATTCTTGCACCTTTTTGGCATTACGTGCTGGTGCACCATCTTGTTGGAAGATAAAATGACGTCCACTTGAGACTTGCTTCATTCACAGTACAGCTATTTCTCTCAAAACATTAAGGTAAACATCCTGGATCTTCATTGATGATCTCCTGGATTCCGTGTACAATATCTGGACTTGTGTGATCCTTGCGTTCCTTATGCATTTTCCTTGTTGGTGTGGCGACATCAGGATCAGCATCATACACCTTCTTCACATTGTCAACTGTATGTAAAGGGATGTTATTGAAGCCCACAATTTCCTTAGCAGTTCTCCATGCCTGCAGTCCAGGAATTATGGTTGCTCTAACATGGCATTCCTTCAACATGACGGTTACTCTCAGAATTTAATACTTTATATCTGAAACAATGACGTTAAATCCTAACCTTAGAAACACAGTTTTTCCAAATTAATAAGAAGCATGTGAAATAAGGAGATGCAAAGTTATTGCCAATCGATCGCATGCCCCCTGTACACGTGGGTCTTTTCTAATTAACACAAGTGACTTCGATTACAAGAGGTGGCGATTAGAGTTTTTGCATGTAATAAATTCATCATGTATTTCTACCAAAGACACGTTACAGAAAAATATGTCTTTTTAAATCATCTATGATCTGAATCAGAACATTTTTGTCTGGAGCTTATTTAAAGTTAAAGCTTCCTGTTGTGAAAAAGGGGGTAGCGAAACATTCTTATTTAAGCAAGCGTGTAAGAGGGGAAATAATTTTGCTTGCGAAGAAAGTTCAAGTGATTGAACTTAGCTATGCCATTTCTACAAAACTCGGTACCTACAAATTCTTAACCAATACAGCAGTAGTATCTCTGCCAGGGATACTTGGCTGAGCATCATTTTACATTTTTACATGCCCTTTCATTGAATAGAACTGGAAAAACGAGTGACCCAAGTTTATGGCAATTTTCTCTAGTGATCACTCTCTGTAGCCCTGATTATCAATAATCTACTTATGGCACATTTTAATATCATTAATAATGAAAATGTATTTCCATGCTAAGCTTACCATTTTGCTATGGTGGAGGTTTTATTGGGTTTTTTTTAACAACCAAAAGTTTTTTTTTAGAGACGCAAGCTTAGAGAACAACTAATGTGTGAAAGTCGGAATGATGCATAATGAGGCGATTAATAAAAATTTTTGTAGATAATTCAAAATGGACATGACATTAATCCTAAAGTCACTGAAAAAGACTGTGAACCCTATTAGCATCTTTACAAAGCATCTTTATAATAACTTTGCCAACCCTCTTAATGACGGTTTAAGGCCACAACTTACTTGAATAGAACAATTTATTCTTTTAAACAAATGCTAAATCATGTACCAGACAAAATACAAAGTGAACACTGAGTTTCTTCTCAGAAATTACACATTTTTTATGAACTCCATCTACTGGGAGACTTTTGCACCTATCTCCTTTTTATTTTTTTATTATTTTTTAAAATTTTATTGTTGCTGTATTACATCCATCCCCTTTTTGCTCCCCTCTGTCCCCCTCCCCACCCTATCTCCTTTTTAAAGATTATCCAGGTAAAAAAGAACACCTGCATGAAAACAGCCCTGCCTACGTTATAGGTAAAAGAGCCCTATGAACAAGAGACTGGGGTTTCAGCACTACCTGAATGGAATTTACAACCTCAGTTAATGAGTGAGTGCATCAGCCAAATACTTTTTCAATTTCTTAGGAACTTGAAGAAGCAAACTAAATTGATGGGTCACCATCATGGTCTTTGATGCAATGGCTCAACCCTCCCCAGGTACCGTGAAAGCAGTAAAAGCCACTGTCAACACATGAACAACTGCTGTTTTCCAATAAAACTTTATTCACAAGACAGGCAGCCATGTGGGTGTGGGCACTGGGCCCTAGATTGGTGACTCCTGCCCTAGAAAAATACCAGTCATTTAGCTGTGCTGAATTACACCAATGGTAGTATTTTAAAAATTTACAAGATCAGTTGCTGACAGAACAAACGCATTGATAAAGATATCAGAGATACTGACCTAAGAATAATCTTATTAAAAAATCATTTTTAACTCACCGTAATTCAAGAAAGTCTGGCCAACCTATCCAAACATGCGTATGTAAATTAAAAATCGATCAAGCAATAGAACTTATGAAGTTGCTCCTCTACTTGAAAGATTGATGTGGAAAACACATGCTCAGAGCATCTATGTAAAAAAATAAAAGTGATTAATCAGCATTGGCAGATGAGGTCTATTCTGGTGGCATCAGGTGTGTGAGCTCACACACAAGGGGAGATACCACGTTGGACTCATTTGAAAGGTGCCTCACACTGGCCCTTAGTTGACCAGGAAATTCTCATTTCAAAGCCAGATCTTAGAATATTAAGTCAATGTTAGCGCGCAGGGGCAGACAACCTGGAGATAGTACATACCTCACACCTTTGAACTTTAATTGTCCCTAGACTTCAGTTACAACTCCAACAGTCAATGTTTACATATCTAACCTGGCAGAGATGTGATCATGGAACTGGACAGGAAACTCCTAGGGATGAGTTGATGAAGTCAGCTCGTCTGGGAATCCCTGAGGAGATGTTAATAAAGCGACTGGCTCAATTAGATAAACCCTCCTTGCTAATGAAATTAGGGTAATGAGCTAACCTCCCTTTGATCCAGGTATCTGTGAAACTGCACATATTCCCTAGGATAAAAACCCCAACCCAGTGATGTCAGGTTGAAGATGACTCCCCTGAAGTTTCTTCCCTTGCTGCTCCCCATCTTTCCTGTTCCCGGTTTCCCTTCCCCCGATAAACTCATGGCTTAATTCTACAGCGATCTCTGAGTATGATTTTTCCGAGCAAGGCTGCCCTTCCAGTCAACAGCAGCTCCACCACGACAGCAAGGTTTACGTTACAGAAAAGAAATAGCAGAGTCACGGGTGGGCTGGTGTCTGGACAGGAGCTGCCCGGCCCCCAGGCGCCGCAGTCATGGCACTGCTCTTTTCTCCAGTCTTGTCTTGTGACGCCACCCACCCGGGCCCTGTAGATGTCTTTGAATGTGTTCCCCCTCTCTAAGCTTTTGCCCATGTTGTCCTATATTTCTGGAAAGTTCTACTCCAATCTTCCATTTTATAGGGCTCAGCTTAAACCTCTTTTCATCCAGAAAGTTGAATCTTTCCACCCGAGCCCTGCCTGCTTCACCGTGTAGTCCGAAGCTCGCGGAAGGCTAAGGATGGGACCCTGACCCCGTATTGTACGTCCCAGGAAAACCCTGGCACTTTGCAAGTTATCTGAAACACGATGGGCTATTTGTTGAATAAGGTGAACAAATAAATTCCAGTGGCCGTAGCAGAACTCAAATCAAAATATCCGCATTTTAAAGCCACGTTTTTCTGTTAACCAGCAGCATCTCTGGCCCGTTTTCACTAAGTTCAGCCCAGGCTAAAAAGTCCAAGGTCCTATTCACCTAAAGAAAATAAGGCCAAGTTACTCGTTTTTCTCTCTCCCTCTCTGCAATAGGCATATATTAAAGCTGTCCTCTGTTGCCAGCCGCAGTTAATGTGCTGATACAGCATTGTTTCTGACCTCCCGTTCCTTGTCTTTCTCCATTAATCCCACCGCATTTTAATGTTTTAATTCAACACATAATTTTACCGTATCAGTCAGCCCAACCTGCTCAAGTTTCCCTGGCCATGATAGCTTTTAACCTCTTATTCATTACCATAATTCTGTTTTATATTCCAGACTGGCCAGCTTTTAACTTAAATGCACGGGGCAGAAAAGAGTGCTATAGTTTCAAAAGCTGTAAATCTCAGAGGCTAAGGAAGATGGTGAACAGGAAGAAAACGGTGAATGTGTCAAGCGTGGCTGTAAAAGCAGATCAACGACATGGGATGCAATTTCTCCGGGGGAACAGTCCAGCCCCGATTCTCCACAGCATCGGGGTCACGGATAAACTGGTAGAGGGTCCGAGCCCCTCGCTCGGTCCCCCCACGGGGCCCAGGAGGCAGGCTGGGTTAGAATGGGCTGGAGCATCCTCATCCTTGAACTTCCCCAGCTAAATTATGTGCAGAAGATTCTGTAACAAGTTAACCTCTGGAGTCACCTTGACATGCAAAGTACATGTTCAGAAAAGGATAACGATTATTTTGAAGTGGAAGAGCTTTACAATGGGAGAGTGTAATTTCTATTCTTGCCATTTCGTTTAAAAATTGAACTTAGCTTCAGGGGGAGTTCTTACTCCCCCTAAAACTTCCCTCTTTCTGGATCACTGACGGACTCTAGGATCAAAGACTGTCTTTCTCTCTCTGTTTTCTTTGCCTGTGAATAAATATGGTTTTAGGGGAACCGGCCCAAGCACCTTCATCAGCTCAGCGGAAGCTAAGGGTTTCAGAAAGCTCCACAGGGCTCAGGAGAAGCTACAGGAGGCTGGGCGACAGGCTGACCCATGTTTCCACTGTCACTAAGCTAGTCACCCACCACGGCCAATGCGATTTCTCTTTTCACACCCAACCGGTACTCAGCTTCTTGTCCAGGATTGTTCAGATTCAACTACACTGTTCCAACCTTCAGTCAATCAACATCCATGCCCCATGTCCTTGGAGAAATTCACTGCTCACTTCCACAAAAGAAACTAAAACTGTCTGTGCTATTTGAAAAACACACAAAAAAATATGCTGAATTTTACTTGTCATATGTCGTTAGCTGCAAACGTAACTATCGCTGCCATGTGGGCAAATCTCAAGACTAATAGTAACAATAATATCTACCATTTCAGTGCTCAAATAGACCTAAGGCTTCCATAAGCATTGTTGCTGGTGGTCAGGACAACCCTGAGAGTTGGCCAGTGGCCCCGCTGCCCAGAGAGGGAACCAGGTGCCACAAGCCAGTTCACTGCCCAAGGCCACTAGCCACACACATTACCAGCGAGCCCAAGATGTCCAGCTCCCAGGCTGGTGGGCAGACGTCAAACTGCCTACAAGGGGAAGAAGCTTCGCTGACAAGACCTTCCTTGGAGAGGCCATTAGAGTTTTAAATTACTAGCACTGAGGTGTTATTCAAAACCAAAATTTGGGATGGAGGGGCCTTAGGAGACACTGAGGACACTCACCCACACTGCCAAAGAGATTCCTAATGCAAAAAGGCATCTCCCAACAGTTGAGAAATTGACTCAGCCTTAGAATGACAACAGCGAAGGAAATGAGAGAAAGGGTGAAATTTTTACAGTAGGAAGGAAACGGTCAGGGACAGGGCTGCGGGGTGCACACGCCATAGCACAAGGTGTCCCTTGCTGGGAGAGTCTGTGTGTATTTTAGGCTGTGGCTCACCCCACCTGCAAGTTCGCTGCAGGGTAATGCTATGCAACCAGCTCCCCAGAGACGCTTGTGTTATCTTTTGTGCCCCAGGAGAGGAAAACGGAAAAGGATACCAAAAAAAAAAAAAAAAAAAAAACAACTGAAACTCTAAAATCCATAAAGAGAAAGGGCAGAATGGCCACTAGGGCAGGTATACATCTAACTTACAAACAGGAAATAGCTAAAATAATAAATTCCCCAAGGACAAAACACAGAATGAAAGAAACATCTTAAATTAGGTTTTGGGTGTGTGAAGAAACTTACCACTCATTGGGGAACGCATTTCCTATTATGTAGGGGGAAAAGCATGACAGCACGGTGACATGTGAGGTGACAGGGCAGTCATTATTCACGGTGCCAACTAAAATAACACCCTGGCCATTCATCACTGGCGGCCTGAATTCCCGCCATTCAGATAACACTTTGGGACATGCAGTTCTCTGCGTCTGCACATTAATGTAACATGTCCTTACTCCACGGGCCAGTGCAAAGTTTCTGGTCCTCCCACCAACAGCTGCTGGCAGGGCACTGGTATGTCGTATCTGTGGTGACAAGAGCCAGAGGTACTGAGAAGTGTCTCAGGTGCCTCAGTTACCCTTAGTAGGTTGGGGAGGGAGAGAGGAGGCCAGACCAGAAGTCTGACCAGCAAGAGCTGTGAGATGCTGGACCAGGGGCAGACGTCCCACACCAGCCAGTGTGGTGGCACCTACCTTGGGGTGAGCTCCTGAGGGAGATGGGGGAGAGGGCAAGAAGAGCTGACAGTCTGGAACCAGACACCGTGCTAAGAATTTCACAGAAAAAGCACGGCACGAGGTATTGGGTTAGTGAGGACTCATCCATCCCCTTTCTGCCTCTAAATCCTTTGCTGATGGAAAAATAGTTCACATCCCTGGGTCTCCATTGTCCCTTATCTGGAAAATGAAGATACTATCCTAGCTGAGTAATTTCTGATCTGTGGTTTTTGGCAACAAACTCTTCCTTCCACTGGGACCTCAGATGCTCTGGTCCCAGGGGAGAATTTGGGGAGATCCCCTCAAGCTCCATGGGGTGACCCAAGACATCTCCCTGTAATCAGGTTCCAGAGAACTTGGTTTGACAAACATGACCAACCTTTGCTGAAAGCCCTTGAAATGTTTATTTTCTACATTTAAGACTTATGAACAAATATGAGGGTGACCACTCTTGTTATTTATATAAATGTGTCATCACTACATTGTGCCCTAGGGTGGCCCCTTTATAAGTCAGGTAAATGTTTAATCACTGCACTATACCCCGGAAACAAATATATATGTACAATATCATATGTCAACTCTAATTGAACATAAAAATAATTAAAATAAGATTTATGGATGGGTCATATGCGCATGAGAGGAACAAAAGGCGGCACATGGGTAGAAGGAACTTGGGGTTTGAGAACGTGGAATTCTGACCGTAGCTGGCTTGCTGCTCTGAGAGCGGCCACGCCGTCATGAGGAGCACGGTGCAGGCAAATCACACATCATTGCACTGTCACTACCATCCTACAAGGCAGCTGTAATACCCAGTTGGGTTTGTTTCGCATGAGTCAATTAATTTGGGAGGGTCCAAAACAAAGAAATAAAAGAAAACACATCTGGCTTCAACAGATTTCCTTATGGGTTCCCACAAAGTTCATTAAGAACATTTTCCATCATTTTGGGACACCGAGCATCATATTTTTGCTAAAATATACAGTAGTTTACTAGTTAGCAAAGCCAAAATCACGGGGTACATAGAAAATGTATATAAATATTTCCCAAAGAGCCTGACATGGCGTGTTATCTTTCTTTACAGGATTCCTGACCTGAGCTACTTTCTTCTGTTTTCATCTATAATAAGTAGCATTTACTAATTTAAAAAAAAAAAATTTCCCCCAGGTTAGGGCCCAGCTCACTTCTGGCTCCTTGGGTGGGGGACATGGGGTTTGACCCTGAGCCCAACAGAGAAAGCCCCGCACACGGCGCCCGACATGGAGAAAGCAGAGTGGACTCACGTGCCCAGTCGCTCCTCATGCTTTTTGCTGTCCTTTCCCCAGACTTCAATGTCCAAGATGCCCATCCTGTCAGAGAAGTAGTGAAAGTCAAACTCTTCCCGCCACTGCGGATTTGCACTCTTACACAGTGTCTAGAAAACATGCAGTTACAGTATTTATTTTCTTCAAAATGCCATTCGTTGCGACAGCAGCTACACATGCATTTCATTTCTAAACGGCAGGAGGTCAGGATGACGCGCCCGTCTGTCCCTTATAAGGTTAAACTCCTTTTTAGAAGGAAAGGGACATGGAGATTTGGGGAATTGGCAAAACATCACCCCTCTCTTAGCTGACCCCCAGACTCAGTAGTCTATGCACCAAGTTAGAAAGAATACTGTTGCCCCACAAGATACCATAATTTATATGTATACATACATATGACATATCCCAATGGATGTTTTAGACAGTCATTCAGTCTTACAGCAAATACTTATTAACAGGTTAATCAAATCATTCTTATTGGCACATTCATTCAGCACTGGTTTCCGAACTATAGAAATTACGAGATGGGGGTCTTGATTAAACCTGTCAGAGGCATTAGGCAAGAACCCCATAACCTGTACATTGCTGCCTGTTTGTAAATCCCAGTTTACTGTCCCCAGTCACTAGAGTGAGGGAAAGACTAGAAAATCCCACTGCAGCCAAATTTAAAAATTCACAAGCGAGGGTTGAAAACTCTGCAAATGTTTTTGTGTTCTCCGAGAGTGATTCCAAACTGCCTGTATGTTTGATTCACTGGCAGGATGTTCATTTTTGTTTCATTTACATAGAGATTCAAGTTGTGACTAACAAGTGAGTAGACATGCTGGTCACCACGTATCAGGCTCTAAGGACACAGCAGCAACTATTAAATCTTTGTGCCCACTATTACATCATGAGAACACAGACGGGGACAAGTCAGACCTCAGCCGTAGCCAATGTCACATTACATCATTCAAGTTGTTTTTCACATTGGACTTAATACATCACATCACAGAATTTAGAAATCGGGAAGAAAAATAAATAAACCTATTAGACCACAAATTAAATGCAACATCCTCAAGGGGGAACATAGCAGATAATGGACTAATTGTACATGTCACCTTAGTCTAAAGGGCTGTGCCTACTGATGAATAATTTTTCTATAAACCTTTCGCCCAACCATGCCCGGCTAAAGCAATCTTGGTGGGGATACACTGCACACACTCTCTGTGAAGTATTGCCTGAAACTATGTGGCTCAAATACTTATCTGCTTATTTCTGCCATAACTCGTTGTCAATTTTTCACTTTTTTTTTAAAGTTATTTCAGAATTTAAAAAATTTAAATTTTTTTTTTTTTTTTTTTTTTTTAAGTTTTAGAGAGAGGGGAAGGGAGAGAGGCAGAGAGGGAGAGACATCAATGTATGGTTGCCTTTCCCCTGCCTCCAGCAACGGACCTGGCCAGAGACCTGGCCTGCAACCTGGTGATGTGCCCTGGCTGGGAATCGAACCAATGACTTTTGGGTTCTCAGGCCGGCGCCTTATCCACTGTGCCACGAGCCAGGGCTATTTTTTTTCACATTTTTTAATAAATGATTTGTCAACATGAGCTTTTGATTCTCTAGTCCTGGTGCTAGTGTGATGACGTTTCATGTTTGATTTTGCACAGACAGCCTCTTGCCTCCCTCCCTCAATAATTTTCCAACTTGTCAGCATCGGTCATGTCTTCTACATGGGAAAGCCCAAACTGTAAATGTCCTCGGGTCGATTTTCAAAATCTTCCACTGATGTTTTTTTTTTCTTATGTGGCTTTTGGCAAGTGGCTAAACTCTCAAGTACCCCAGGTCCCTCGATCCATAAAACATAGAAAATATGCCTGTCTGACAGTTATGTAAAACTAATTAATTACCATGGTTTGGAGACGGGAGGTTTTGAAAGAAAAACCACACCAAATTACTAAGCTTAAAAGTTAAATAGAAGTGGGATCAACAGTGTAAGATGACTAATTTTTAAACAAGTCACTTTTAATACTTTCCATAGTTTATTTTTTTAAATCAGAGCAAAATACTGGCAGCACTTGAGGAGTACGCTTTTTGGGTAAATACTAACAAAGAAAACTATGTACTTTTGAAAATATTTTTAGTTGCCACAAACATTGTAAGCCAAATATATCACTATTTTTTGTTACATTTTGAAAACATTTGGTTATCATTTTCCTGCCTTCTATGAAACATATAGTTTGCTTATTTTCAAAACAAAAAATCATGCATTCAAATCTACTGCCTAATAAGCATTTCTAGCTCTAGTTGCTGGATGAAAATAAACCATACTCAGCAATGAAATACCCATATTAACTGACTGCATCTATGTGATATTTTATGGAATAATCCTAAAATAGTTACAAGGGTCAAAAATAAATTGCTTTTTTTGCAGGGGGAAATGCAGAGTGGGGAGACATTCTTTTTCAAAAATGTTAACTTTTTTTATTTTTGACTTTTAGAGACATTGATCTCCGTAAGGAACTGACAGAACTTACCTTACTTTTATACCTCTGATCTCCCAGTTTTAAGAGGACGAACATCTCCGTTGCGTTTCCTCCTGACACATTCTTCCCTTCCAACAAAGTTATGCTTACAATCCCATTCCAGAGCTGGTTCTTCCTCAAGGCCTCGGACAGCCGTAGGCTGCGTATCAAAGTGGGCTAGAGCAGAACATACGGAGGAGAGATCAACTGGCTGATAATGCTCCAGGGTGGCTTAGGTGATGGCTTTCGATATCTGATTACAACTAGCTCTCCCTGCCTGTGGAGGTGTCACTACTCTGCATTGGTTATGCAAACCTGCAATCCCGGTAACAGGACATGCAGGGGGCTAGGGAAGGATGAATATGAGCAACACTTGCCTCTGGCACTGGCCTGTCCTCCCACCCAGCTCTTGGGTAGGAATCCTTCCCCTGGGCCGTGGGCTATTTTTACAGTAGGATGGGAAGAAAGGCATTCTGGGGAAAAGAGATAGAAGCAATAGGGTACTGCTCTGCAAGGAACCAAATACCTCTGGGCATTCAGAAGTAACGGTTCTGAATTTATCCTTCACACGTGAATCTGTCCCACGCCCCTCCGTTCCGAGGGCTACTACTGAAATGCTCCAGCCGTTGCAAAATCCACAACCCCAGACAGAGCCTGCAGTCGACCAGCCAGGCCTGGGGGAGGAAAGGCTGCCCAGGGTCCTCAACACAGCACCCGGAGCCCCGTCAGGTTCAGTGACCGTCGACTTCTTTTTCTCCCTTTTCTGAATTATGTTACTCACACGCATGCCTACACACCTTCCACAGAATGTAGAAAAAGGCAAACGTCCCCTATTATTAAGCTAGAAAGAGGGCAGGCACATTTTATTTTTATTCTCTGTGATGTACATTTTCAAACATACATAGGGGTAGAAGGGTATACGAGCTCTCCATGGAACTTAGTCAACATTTCGCCAATCTGCTGCCATCTATCCCCTCACTATTTTCTTCTGGCTGGCCTGCTGGAAAGCAAAACACGGATTTGTTTTTGCATGAGCACCACGCCATGGCCAGGCTCAACACAAAGTCGCCGTAATTCCCTTAATACCCAGAACATATTTACATGTCCCTGACGGTCTCAACAATGTCTTTCTCTGGCTAGGCTGCCTGAGTGAGGATCCCAACACGCCGCATTTAGTCGGCGGAGTTCATTTATGTTCTCCGTTCACTAAATGAAATGGCACAAGCACAGACCGCTTTATTTGAAGGGGAAATAAATGGACTGGAGAATGTAAATGGCGCCGAGTATCATAGTAAAGCAATGAATTTCTACCACTATATATTCTTCCTGTCAGCGGCTCGATATATCTTCAAGATCGTTTAGACACCAATTTGCTCGGACACCAGTTAGTCACAATTTATCACAACAAATGGTATGTCAGTGCCATATTAATTATATACCAGCTTGCCTCATGCAGCACACGTCACTCCGCCACTCTGAGTAAGTGGTGTGGCAATGCCACACCAGGCGTGCGGGTGATCATTTTATGGTCACCTTAAACACGTAAGGGAATCTATATCCCCAAACTTCATGTCCATGTCACTTTTCCCTGAAAATGCATGCACGAATAGACACACACACGCACGCACGCACGCACGCACGCACACACACATACACACGGCTTTTGGAGGTGCTGAGGCTGGGAAGGAAGATAGGGAAAAAAATTAATTTTACAAAGGAGAAAACACCCTCTTCTCTGGAGAACATAAGCATTCGCTCATCACTTTGATTTGCCATTGGGTTGTGGATCGAATAGACTCCATAATGAAAGTTTATGAAATGGTTAGAACTGAGCAGTTTTCTATCTGTTAAGAACAATACATGCCATCACAACGTATAGACAGACACGTATGTAAATAAATGTGTGTGGGCTTATATCTGTATGTGTACGTATAGATGCGTTTAATGCATTTTACAGTTTATGAAGCATACAGGCTAGCAACTTCTACTTTAAAAAGAAAATGAGATTCTGACTCATAGATCCTGCTGCGATTCTGATTCTTAAGTTTTTTTCCTTCTTCAAGTTTGACTTGCCAACCAACAAGCTAACTCATGACCTGTCCCATGGCCATGCTTCAAAGTCCCGACAGATATATTCCTCCCTAAACACTGCAACTATTTCAAAATCCTTTTTATAAAAAAGGGAGTAATGTCCACAAGAGATCAAAGGGCATCCTACAGTCTGGCAACTGCCTAAGAAAAATGGCAGTGCTCCTATGAAATATGCCCTAAAATAATTTTGTGGCTTGGTATGTCCTAATTTCAAATTGGATGTTTATCTTGGAAAGGCTTCTATCTAACTTGTCCATAAAACAGCCCCACTTAGCTCCGTGAGCTCTGTGAAAATGGGATCCAAAGCTGGTCGTTAAGGGGGCCGGGAGATAGATTCCATATGGCGGAACAGCATGGGCGGGCGCGGTGGGGGCTCCAGCAGGCGCGGCTTGGCTGGGGCTCCTGATCTATCCGCGGACACTCGTTGCATTACACCGTAACATCTGGATTATTGCTTGTAATGTCCCTGGGAAATATCCACTTTCCATCAAAGCCTTTATCTATCTCCGTCAGACTTTGAACATTTTCGTATTTAACGCAGTCATGTTTGATGTGACGGACTTGCTCTTTGCTGGCCAAGACGGTTCCCCCTCGACTGAAGGCAGGGCAGCAAAGGGGGAAGCATGCGTTGCACAATTCACAGATAGAAGAAGAACATACGATCTTTATTCTGCTTACTTAACCCTAAATATCTCTGCAAAGACCGCTGGAAGGGGTTATGTCCAAAGAATGTTTCATCTGCTAGCAACGTATTCCAGGATATGTGCACGGGCTTTTCAAAGCGTGTCTTAATTAACTGAACATTTCTCTTCCCTCCTGGAGGGTTGAGATGAGACCTAAGAGTGGAGTCTGGGGGTGGCATGCCGGCCGGCCGGCCTGAGCTGATGCAGCGCTGGGCTCTCAAATTCTTTTGTGGCCTTCAAACACTCCCTTTCTCCCCGCAATAAATCGACGCCTCTGCACTCACTCTGTTAGCTCAATAGCTCAGGTTTTCATGTCCCTGCCTGGGCCGGTAAGGGAAATTTGTCATCTTAATGCAGCCTGGAATGTGAAAGGAGAAAAGGAAATGACCCATCAAAGGAGGAGTCCACCCCACCTGAGCTGAAACAAACACCCAGAGATAGAGCAAAGTTTCTGGGTCCCGACCCTAATTTCTCAGCAGACATAACGGGTAAAATATAGTGCATCAGGGTTTTGTTATGTTTCTCCTTCCTCCCAAAGGATCAGAACCTTTTACTGTTTCTATGTTGATTCATTCACGGGCTCTCTGGCCCTCAGGCCCCACCCACCCCACCCAATCCACCGCGATCTTCTAAACAGAGCAGCTTCCTTCTGAAACACGCACGCTAGTTATTACTGGTGAAAACAAGGTGTGAGATTTAACTTAGAAATATACTGGATTTCATCCAAATGAAACAGCCTTGAGACCGTTCATTGACTTCCAGGTCGTGAACATTCCACCAGGGAAAGTCTCCTCAGGAGTTTCTGATCCGGGAACAGACTCTCAACACAGTCAATGGACTGTCATACGTGGGACATGTCAGACGGATCACAGCTGGACCAATACCATGGGGCAACTGATTATTCAGAGTGATCCCGTGGGTGCAATAAAATACTACAAGTAAAAATTTTAAGGTAAAAATTTAAAAGAGGGGCAGTGACAAGATATGTTCACAGGATTTTTCAAGTAGGGCATACTGAATACTCTATGGGTACTTTTTACATCATCTCAGTGATGCGGGTATAAAAGATGTTCCAACACTGCCAGGGCATCTTATTTTGACTCTCATTTGTTATTTATTTATTTATTTATTTTAAGGTCATTGTAGAGCATGAGGCAGTCAATGAAAAAAAAATGCAGGAAGAAAATTAACTTTGTAAGTAAAGTGAAGAGCGAAGCAAGATTGCAGCTAGGCCGGCACTACTAAGAAAAGCTAAGGGAGGAGCTTGGGTCTACAAAAGGTTTCCCTGAAATATTCCTTTCAAGTGTTTTCAACATGTAGAACTACTGCTCATTGTCAACAGCTTTTACAGCGTGACATGAGAAAATCCATACATTCATGCAGCGAGCTCCCAGAAAACCCCCCACCCGCAGTGCCTTACATCATCTGAAGAGGGTCCTGCAGGCATAAATCCCCGAGAGCTACACTGAAATCTCTGCGTAAGAATATAAAGAAAGCCTTTCAAATTTCCCACCCGGACACGGAAGATGAGATTTATATCTGTGGATGAGTAACACAGTCCCCAGGCTATGAATAATCTCTGTGTACAAAGATATTAGCTATAAAAGTTTTATATTCAGTTTAATACTTTTTAATTATGAGGGAATATCATCACTCAACTCTTGTACTTAAAAATTAGATTAAGAGAATTCTAAAAAAATGATAAAAGTCTATAAATACCCAATGACTCAGGATTTGGGGCCAAGAAAACACTTCTAAAGTACTTAAAACATGAAGAAAAATCAAATGAAAGCCATGGGATACGGTAAGATGTTCTGTTTTGCCCCGCCCTCTGGCAGGTTCATATGCAATCATCTTCATCAGGCCGTATTCCTTGAGTCACCTGCGTCATCCTGCGGGCCCTCATATCCATGTTCCACATTTCTAGGTCTCGTCTTCACTTAAAACACTGCAGCACTGTTCCGCCAGGGCTGAGGCTCAGTGAGGCGAGTGAAGTTTTGGAGGAAATAATTTAAGCAAGCGCTCCCTTTTGGGCTTCTGCAAGGGCAGGGCTGAGACCGGAGCCCCGAGGGCCTTCTGGTTCACACCCTGGGCCCCTCTCTGCCTCACGCTGACCCCAGCCCTACCTACATACAGCAGCGCAGCCACTGGCCTGCAAGTCCTGTCCTTGCACCTGCAGCTTTGCGCCCTGGCCCACCCACACCCAGGGGCTCTCGCATTGAGCATGCTTCAGACTCCCCGGGGAGGCTTGCTAAGGCATGGCTGGCTCCCATCCCTGGGGTTTCTAGTCCAAGACAGTAGTCCTGCCAATCAAGGTGAGCAACAGCAGGAAGCTGCTAAGGCTCTTGGGCTGGGGCAGGGGAGGGCAACCTTTTCCTGCAAGGGTCCAGACAGTCAGCACGGAGGGCTCTGTTCCAAAGACGCCAGAGACAATTCATACACAAATGGGTGCAGCTGTGTTCCAATAAAACTTACTTGGGAAAACAGACAGAGGGTTGGATTTGGCTCTCAAGCCGACGTTCCATGACCCCTGGGCCACAGAGACAAAAACAATAAATAGCAGGGTCAGGGTCACCTGGTAGAAGCTGAAACCACAGCTGGTCCGGCTAATGGAAGATGCAGAACATAGACACGCCCAACTACTCCCCTCCACTACCCTCGGTACCCTGCCAATTCCCCTCCTGCACAGAGCCAGCCGGAGGCCAGCTGACAGGGGACCTTGAAAATAGATCTCACAGAGATCAGCCCCTGCGACAACAGAGGAACAGAGATAAAAGGATAGGGAGCCAAACAGGCCAAAAATGGGCACCACGAGTCAACTAGTTTCATACAGGAAAAAAAAAAAATGCTATATCAGTATAGGACATATCTCTTCCCTTAGATATCTCAGGTCTTTTGTCTTAGGTTATTGACATATGACTGCAGACAGCAGTGGGGCAAAAGAGGGGCTGTGTACGAATATACACTTACCTCTGTGGGACTGAATCTAAAGAAAACCCATCCCTAAAGCTCAGCCCTCGCACCTGTACATCCTGAAGTAATAGCAGGTGGGTGTCCATGTGTGTGCATGTGCGCACAGGTTTCTGACTAACCTCACTAACTCATCAATTCCATTGCTGATTGTTGCATTCTTCCCATTAAACTATGTGTTACTTACGTGATAAGTAACTTGTGTAAATTTTTTATCTCCACAACTTACATATGTTAAAAAGATGGAACTAAGGTTTAGAAACAGATCTACCCACAGCAAAGATTATATAGAAGTAAATATGAAACAGTTGTCTGGGTCAGATCCTAGGAAATCAAACTCTCAATTCTCATTTTTAAATGCTCATCACAATATAAACAAAGGCTATGGATAAAACCTAAACATGTATTGGATGACAATCTCTACATTTAATATATTAAAATCAAGGTAAGTATAGTAAGGAAGCACTTTAGAAGAGAATCTGAAAATGCAATTCTGGCCTTCTTTGGATGATGCAAACTTATAAACTTATGAATTTAACAAGCCAATCACCTAAAAAAAGTGAAATTATTGTAAGAATCCAACGGAGGTGAAAAAGTCAATGACATTTGCTAGGTAGCACATTATTTGGAACTAGCAAAATTTTAGATAGTTGTAGCTAAGTAATAATCTTTTTTTTAAAGATTTCATTTATTATTTTCAGAGAGGGGAAAGGAGAGAGGCAGAGAGGGAGGGAGACATCAATGTATGGCTGCCTTTCACCTGCCTCCAGCTATGGATCCAGCTGGAGACCTGGCTTGCAACCTCGTTATGTGCCCTGGCTGGGAATCGAACAAGCAACTTTTGGGTTCGCAGGTCGGCACCCCATCCACTGTGCCACCAGCCAGGGCCAGTAATAATCTTTATGTCAAACTCATGCAACCTAATTTTTAACTATAATATCAAAATCCTAAAAAAGAAGCTTACAGCTGTAGATTTAAAAAACACCAAGATAATAGGTTGATCAGGATATTTTAACAACTCTCCCACAGGGTTCATCACAGCATCTACAGATTTTCCAAGTGTCTCGTTTTCATAGGCCACATTAGAAGCCAGCTTATTTTCCTTCTCCAAAACTGCAAACTCCAAGTATCAACGAGTCAACCTAACCATCGAAATTCTTCACCAATATATATTATTGCCTCTCTCCTAGATAGGATCAGAAATCTCTTTCAAGGTGCTCTATTCATCTAAGGGTTTATTAAACACAGGTAGAAGGTCTGGGCATTTATTATGTCTCTGAGTCCGGTGTGCTGAAGTCAAAATTCTAGAAACTACCATGAGAGGGGAAGAAACAAAAGCAAAAAAGACAACACCCAGTGGGAAGACACAGCCCTGCCTCGCAGATATAAATACAGCTCTCCGGGATCCTCAGCTCCCTCCATATTTTTGATATCTTTAGCCAGGCCGTCAACATTTTTTCTCTCCCTCTTCATTCCTTTGGCCATTCTTCCATAACCTCTCCTGTCCTCCCTAGGCTACAATATTCCCCAAGCTCACAATTTTTCTTTCCAGCCTTTATGTTCTTTCACAAACTGCCAGTGCTCTTCCACAGGCCAGAGCTCCCTAACTAAAGATGGTTATTGATGTCCAGGACCAGTGTTTTAGTGCAGCAGCAGAATCAATAAACGAGAAAATACTGCTTTGTCAGGTTTCACCAAAGCATGCTGGGAAACTTTACTGCTGCCGATGGTTACCCAGCCTCTTAATGGGGGAGCCCGAGAGCGGGGCTCCCTTCCGCAGCCAGAAATGATGTTCTTCTACCCTCTAGTGACTATAAAGGAATAAGACAAAAGTTGGAGGGATGTTCTGAGGCAGCTCTGCATCTTTAGTGTCTTAATTTCTCAAAAGAACCCAAGTCTTGGAAACAAAGTGAACGGGTAGGGTCACAAAACGCCTTACCGCAGTTATTTTTCAAGTGCTCAAAATGCAAAGGGTGTCCATTTTGGTAAGAGTCAGAACTTGGGCTCCTTCGAATTTTAAAAGGCAGGGTTTCTAAAGTTGGCCTGTCTGCCTGAATGACTGGTGTCAGCAAGGTTACAAATCTCCCTCCCCCTCTTTCTCACACGTGTGCGCACGGCGCAGACATACACACGCACCCCTACAAAATTCACAGGAACCTTTGTCTCAAACCCCTGATTTCACAGAGGAGTAAACAGCTGGGGGTATGTGTCCGAAAGCCTCTGCTGACGTGCCCACTCCCTGGTGACCATGTAACACCATGCTCTCCTTAATGTAGTAGCCACACTGTTACATGAAGGTATAATATTTTTTAAAAACCTTTTATTGGTTTGTTTGTTTTTTTAC
Source organism: Noctilio leporinus (assembly GCA_004026585.1). Lineage (NCBI taxonomy): Eukaryota > Metazoa > Chordata > Mammalia > Chiroptera > Noctilionidae > Noctilio > Noctilio leporinus. The sequence continues at coordinate 23,083 of PVIW01001435.1, read as the reverse complement.
ACTGATGCAGACATGTAGTCACTTAAGTTATAACAAGCTTATTTAATAATCTGGTCATTTATAATGCATTTCTACCTTGGTACATTTACAAATTGGATAGTGGTGTATAGAATTATTTAAGAAGACGTTAGCAATGTAAAAAAATCACCAGTACTTCATGAAGCAACAGCTAAAGAAACGCTTCTAAAATAGCAGTAAGTAGCTTCTTCAGAAGCTATGAAACATGTTTATAAAATATACCGTAAAATCCCTTCAATTAATGGTCTCACTGTCCCTATGGTACCGAGCTAGTTTCTGCCTGACAGTAAATAACTTCCTAAAAGATGACATGTAGCTGCACTACCCTCCAAACAATCGAAGCTTAACGAAGTGGAGTGTTCTGACATGGCCCGCACGTATAAAATGTCACCACCAAAGCAAGTGCACGTTCAAACATCTGGCTGTGCCCTTATTCAATGAAATTATAAAAGGGAGGTTGTGCCCTTATGCATAACAGCAGCGAGAGGAACAGGACACCGTGCCAGGCAAAGGGCGCTTTGTATTAATCACACACACATTTGCATTTGCTACGAAGATGAACTTTTAACCAAAGGACGTAAATTAAAAAAAAAAAAAAATAGTATTTACCTTGCTGGCACTTAACCGCTTCCGATTTGACCACCGCTGATGATTGTGTCCATTGAATGGTGACAAGTAGCCAAATGAAAGAGAGAAATGAAATCATTAACAATATAAAAATACTATCATGTTAGTTAGATGGTGCCAGCAACATCCAAACAACAAACGCCCAGCATTTCTCTGAAGTTACAGAGAAAACATGTTTGAACACGAAAGCAGTTAAAAACACCGAGACACCACATTTCTGTGATTGTGACATCATTTTCTCACAGTGCTTTCAACAAGGAAAGCACAAGGACAGATAAAGGCTTGCTCAGTCCATAGAAGTCCATTTGTTTTGAATGGCCTTAAAACACTATAATTTTATCTCTAAAAGCAAAGTAGAAAGGCATAGCTTTACTTCTTGAAATATTCAGATAGTATTTTGAAAATATTTAAGACGTTCACAGACAATGTTAGTTCATGTTTAGATTTCCACCGTCTGAGGTACTAGAAAAGTAATTTCGTTTATTTGCACTGATTAAATTTCTATTTTCAAAACAGTAAGAAAAATCTGAGTCATTCCTGCACAATCAAGACAAATAGGCTGACACGGCTCTGAGGGAGGGAAGGAAAATTTTTCTGAACAGCAAGTGACTTCACCACTGCGCTCTTTGGAGCTCTCATTTGTCATGCTAAGGCTGCTGGATTTGATTTACAATTAAAATTCTCTCCCAGCAAAAGCCTCTCCTTCCTCCCATCACTGTCCAGTCCTGTGAAACTCCACTCTGGCTGGTTAACCAGCTAACAGGATGTTCAAAGTTGGATAAATTTGGAAGATTACAACTCAATTATGAATCTAATTGAGCAGACCACATGTACTATTATGCTTCAGGAAAAAATACCTTTAGGCAAATGACCTATCCACCCTGCCAATACATCTTCCCAATAAATTAGAAACCAGAGAATAAATAGTCTTTGGGGGAAATCCACTTGCATTCCAGCGACCAGCAACTAGAACTGTTGGCACAGAAATGACTTGAAAAGATTCTTTATTGAAAACACTTCCTCTGATGAATTGTGAGTTCAACATTCAGCATATGACACAGAGCTGTAGCTACCCCAAAGTGGGTATTAAGGGGCTGAAATCAGTTCTTTTTATATTTTCCCAATAACATACTGACAAATACTTCAACCCAAATCAAACACCAAAATTAATTACCATCTTATAGGTACACAAGGCTGTTCAGGGCCTTTAGACGTAGAATTCTTTTCATGTTATAACAATGATAAAAGACAAATAACATGAATATGGAGATTAATTAAAAAATTACTATAGTCCGCTTACTATAATACAAACAGCTACTATATATAGTGTCCAGCCCATGACAAGCTCCATATTCAATAATCTCAATCTTCCCAATCCTGTAAAATAGGTAACCTTTTTTCTTTTTATCCCCATTCCACTCCTGAGGAAATTGCAGCTGAGAGGGGTCAGGTTGTTCTGTGAATGTATCCTGATCACTTTCCTTCTCAAAACCTGAAAATATTGGGGCCAGGATTCAAACCTAGGCAGTCTGGTGCTGGGGCGCGTTATTCTTACTACAATCCTCTTTGCCAAGGAAAAGGTAAAGGAAAAGATACTAGGTTTGTCAGCCTTCCGGCCCCATCCTTACCTCCTTTCTGTCTACTGCCCACATACACATAAACCCATGTGTGTGAGTCAGTTCAGAGACATTTTGCATGGGTGAGGAATTTTGTCAGCTTGGTTCTAAAGCAACAAAGGTTGCCTCAGTGAACAGAGTAATAAATGTGGGTACAAAACAGAGAATTCAAACTGAAATATTTCCATCAGATTTTGAATTAAAATAGAAATTTATAAACAAAATTATTCACTATCAACAGACCACTGCTGTCCCAGTCCCGAGTATTAGTTACAAGTATTTCCACTTAAAAACCCAATATAAAAAGACTCAAGTATTAACTTAAACTCAGTTTAAAAAAATAAAAAAAAAAAGCCCAGGCACTTCCCAATAGGTATGACACCTAGCAGGCCCCTCATAGGCACTAAGAGTTGAATAACTAACTACCCGTGGCCCAGGATAAATTATTTCTTGCCGGAGTATACTTTGATCAAGTGTAGACACCAAAAAATAAAACTACCGATTGGAACAGATGAGAGCAGGCAGGGTTTTCTAGACTGTAATACCTACATAAAATATATATATATATAAAATAAATATATTGCACACTAGACCTCTGCCAGACAAGCAAAGGACAAAGAAAGTGAGAAAGCAGGCTGAAAAACTCACACAAATAGGAAGTTGGGGCTCAAAGGGAAGGAGGGCCATGCCAAACACCAGGGCTGCGGGTGGAAGGGGCGGCTCTTAGGGTTGGGGAAGGTGGTCCTCTCGCCACAAACTCAAGCTACATCTACTAGTAACTTCTCTGCAAGACGAAGTAGATTTCTAAGATGTCGTTCCTTTAAAACTGCAAATTTTGGCAACATAACCCAATGCGTTACAGGAAACTCCACCAGGGGAATCAATATGCAGCTATTACACAGTTGAAGCATGCAAATATTTTCATGGGGAAATCATCCAACTGTCCCAACCCCACTTACATGTGTAAGGAATTATTAGAACGTTATCAGCTCACAATGGCTCACCCATGTGGCAAATGGTACCTATTTACGTTGCCTGTTCTTTTGACCTGGAATCCAGACCAAGTAACTGGTCACCTGCCGTTCCCATTGAGATGGACTCTAGTGAAATACTGTCAAGATTAAGAGACGCTACAGAAAATCCCTTGTTCATTATGTTAGAAAAATAAATTTAGTTTCAACTGCAACTTACAACAGTTCAACATCAAAACATCAGCCTTAGAGAGACCTCCTGTTTTAACACTGACACTTTTTAAGTAATTGATGAAGGGCTTTTTTTCAGTTATTGTCAAATAAATACTCACACAACTTTGAATTAAAAATATCAACTATTTAGTAGACCCTCTGGCATTTGAAAAGTCACTGTGTTGTTTTCCTCCTTCTTTACGCCATTTTCTGAGTTAACTAGTAAATCAGTCATGACTTTCATCACGAAAATAAATTACAACTGCAAGCGAAAATGATGTCAAAATGAAGAATATTCTCCTCATTGACCCCAGTGACTCAATTCAAGAAGCATTATTGGAGGCCTAATTTATAAACAGGCTTCACATTTTCATGCCAGATTCTAAACACGGTAAATTTGAACACACCTTGGTACTTTTTCCACTAAGTATTTTAGCTGGCTTTAGCAATACCTTTCAAATAAATTACAATCGAAAATGCTTTCCGTTCTTATTTTAATTCCTGGAATTTAATTGTGTTCTCTGAATATAAAATGAGATTACTATTTGCATGCACATTTTTGCTTGTAACATCCCAGTCATATCATCACAAAATCCAATGCTTTGTTGACATTATAGGAATCGTCGCTAGGTTGTGCACTGACTAGAAATTTCTATATAACAGACCAGAGAGCATTCAAGTCTGTGTCTTCCCAAAAGTACTCACAAGAGAGAACTCGGTAGCTAAAAAAGAAAAGAAGAAGAAACGGAAATGCCTCAAATACATCTATTTGATCACCTTAATAATGTATAATGCAAAAATTAAATCCTGGAAACTCCTTTTTATAACTAAACAATGCCCAAGTCATCCAGGACCTAAGAAAATTGTAAATAAAGATCTTAACACTTCACTTAACATAGAAAAAGACTATGTCAGATGACATGTTATAAGTAAACCATAAGCAACATACCCACTTTAATCACAGTTATGTTATCCACATCCCTAGCGAAACACAGAGAATTCTAAATTGATTTTCCTTCCAGAGTTCCAAAAGAAAGGACGTATATAACCACAGGAAGGTTCTTTAAATCTCTACCGAATTATTTGTTTCTCCCTCAAAACAATTTGAGAAAAACCAGCCAGCTGGTAGCCTGGAATCAAAGGACAATTGCAATGAAGAATTTCGAAAGAAACAAAATGCTGATACTTACATGTCTCTTGAAATCACCCTGTTTTACTACTAGGTTCAGATTCAATACAATCACTCCCATGTCATCTTCCAAACTGTTTGGATCTTCCAATTTTAAGATATGTTCAGTTGTTCTACAGACAAAAAAGCAACAATAATGTCAGCACTTATTGGCAGTAGACTTACAATGCATCAGAACCCTATGGCAAAAGCCTCTGACCTCTGAATAAAGGTTAGACACCAGTTTTAAAACAGCATGACATTCAGAAAATAAACCAACTATCCTCAGAGTAGAGAAATGGCTTGGCACTGCCTAATTCGACGGCTGGTCAACTGATCCTTCTCACCTACTCCCCCAAATAAAATTTAAATGCTTGTTTTAGTTTTAAGTCAGGTAGGTTAAGAGAAACCTAAATATTAGCAAATGAGAGTCCACAATTCAATACACATTTTACAACACATTGTGGTGGATTTAATATCTGCTAAGTTACATGTGGGAGCTAAAAAGCAACAATCATTTAAAAAGTACATTTTAAAGCACTCTTGCATTTATTCCGATGTTCCTGTCATTGGATCTTGACATGGAACCTTGAGCTCCCTCCAAAATTCATTAATATCTATTAGAAGGTAAAAAATACAGTACCTGTTAAGCTCAAGATCACTGAGCACGACAAATGCAGAGCCCATGAAATCAGATGTAGTTAAATCCCGATCGTAGACCTGAAAGTAGGGCCAGGAGCACACTTTAATGTGGGGAACCGAGTTAATCAAATCATTCATCAATGCACTAGGCTGAGAACTTTACATTCAGCTTTCTAGATCTGAAAATCATTTGCACAGCACAGGTCAAGAGGAATTTAGCCAAGCCGGTGGAGAAAACAAAATTATTCAAACGTGTCCATTTTGCCCACCGCAGCCAAAACAGCAGCTGAAAATACTTTTTAGGCAGTATTCATATGCATTCAGATGTTATGCACAATGGACTACTCCCAGTGGTTTAAACATTCTCTCATTAAAATTTAGTATTTTCCACAGTGAGCAGGTCTGTCAATTAAATAGAAATTTGTTAAATATTCTATAGCAATCTCATCTTGCACTCAACTCATGCAGCCTTAACCCAGATGTTAGAGTAATTAATGCTTACAACCAGGAGCTCAAAGCTCTATTAAGTATAAAGTTATTCCTAATGAGAAAGTCTTTAGTACTCGTGGCTACTGAACTAGCAGCAATAATTCTTCCACGTTCGGTAGGTCTAAATACAATCAAAGATTTTTGTTCACTCTGATTTTCTGTAGAGCCTATCTCATGGACCTGAAAGAAATACACAATTTCAACAAAGCACATGAAGAATTCTTTCCATACTCATATTTTTAACCCAGTGTTTAAGAACAAAAAAAAAAAGAAAAGAAAAGAAAAGAAATTAAGTTGAGGAGGTTCAGTTTTAAGAGGGCAAAACCTGCTAAGAAATACATATTTTTAATAAAAGCACAGATCTGGAAGCCATCTGGGATTACCTTCACGCGCAGCTTCTGGTCAAGGCTTAGGATTGGCAAGACCACTATCTCATCCCAGACCGGGTTCAAGTTCTTATACACGACTTTACTTTTGTACAGCGTCTTCCCATTCAGCTTAAACTTCACGTAGGGGTCACTCGTGCCTTTCAAAGAGAAAGAGAGCACGATGGGTTTTGCAAATACACGTGGGAGTCTAGGGTCTCTCCATGAGGTAAGGACTCCTTCCCCTCACTCTCCAGGCACAAAGTATCTCACCCTGTGGCCCCAGAACAGGTGGCTCCCTGGGCAGAGGCTGCAGGCCCCGGGGGTGGAGAGGAGAGGTGTATGAAACAATTTGGGGGGAATGCCTTCAGTGGTGGAATATCAATAGGCGTCTTGAGCTTTTTCGGTCTGGTTTCATTGTGGGTATGCCATCACTACGCTACCCACAAAAATTCAGGAAATAAAACCCACTGGCACCAGCCTACAATGTCAGGAGTCCTACAGAGAAGCTCATCCCTTTAAGAATGGCAGCGATTCAGTGAAAAGGGGGGAGAAAAAAAAAAAAACCATGTTCAAACATTTGGCCAGATGGCTGGCTCCACAGAACCCTGTACTTTAGAATATAATCATAATAAATCAATCAATCTCTGGAACCAGCGACTCAAAAGATGGGGTGAGGGGACTGAGGCTGGAACTGGGGCATCCAGATTAAAGGGACAAAGTTGCCATTCTTTGCTGCCTTCCGCACCTGCAGCAAACCAGAGCACATTGTGTCTGCCGGCCAGCTGAATGCCACATCAGCCTGGCCCTCCGCTGGCCTCGGGGCGACACCCCCGACCCACCCCGGGGAGCTTTGAAACAGACGCCAAAAGAAATGAATAAGGTCCCTCCAGCCACTATGTCCGCAGCAGAAACAAGGGCCAATGACAGACCCACCCCCCACACTTTCAGATCAACTGGGAGGGGAAAAGAATGGCTACAAACATAATGCGTGAATTATGTGTGATGTGGTGTGGGTTACATGCATGCAAGTATGCCGTCATACTTGGGGCACATAACAGTGGCTGGGACACACGCTATTATGCATTGTATCTTACTGAATTAGGAATAAAGAAGACACAAATGAACAGCCAGCTGATATTGCTACAAGGAAAGAAAAACTCTAATTGGGGGAGGTATAATATGGTAATTAATTGTAAGACACAGAATTATGAATAAGTACACAACCACCAATAATCTGTTTTGTTCACTGATTTACCATAACCCAGGTGCCTTCCATAGCGCCCAACTCAGGCCCCCGAATATGTACTGAATTGCACTCTTGATAGAAATGCCAGGATAAGAGAGTCTAAGAATATTGGGTCAAAAAATTAATGAGGCTACTCTGTTACTAACACTGACCATGTCATCAATATCGTTAATACCCATCACTAATTACTGGAATCTTTCACGTTTCTAGCTCCTTTTTATGTTTCTATGTAGCAGCAGAGCTAAAAGTTACTGATAATAAAAGCAATGCCTTTCCCAACTATTTTCACTGAAAGCCACGTCCCTGCCAAGCAAGATATTATGCCTTGCGTAAAAGTCTTCAGAGAGGAGCGGAGGGAGAAGGATGGGGAGTCTTCCATGATCGCAAGGCTACTAACTTTCAAAGAAAGAAATTAAACTACCAAGAGACACGGAGGTATACGTAGTCAAGCCTCACATTTGCAGAAGCCCAGCCATCTTTAGTTTCCACTTGGCCACACACACACGCGTGTGCACGCGCACACACACACACATGCACACACAGCAAGTTAAGTGGCAGTTCCGAGTGGGGTTGTAAAACTGGGTGCGTTCATAGCCACTGAGTGGAATGCTCACTAGTGAGTACGCAACCTGCCTCCACCCACCTGGCAAGTCAGCCTTTAACAATTATATATATATATATATATATATATATATATATAAAAGTGGAGGAAAAACTGTAATAAAAAAGAGGCCTTTAATTAAATGAAATTGCCACTCTGGGATCAGGGCTTCATGCTTGTCAGCGTCCTCTCAAAATAAACATCTCAAACCCAGGCCTCAGTGGTGTCACTTTCTCACAGGCAAAGCATGCTGGGTAATCCCCAGGCATCTTGACAGCTACATAATGTTCGAACTGTTTCACGGGTGAATGGCGGCAGTTGCGTGAAAGAAAATATTAATGTCTGGAATTAATCGAAAAAGGGACCAGGGTTTACAAAGCCAAACAAGGAAAGAGGGTGTCAAGTTAGCACGGCGTTAATTGTTCGGGAAAAATCTGAGGGGGGGGGGGGGTGCCGGGGTGACTTTTCTCCCCAGCCTAAGTGCCTCCCTGTCAGGGCTGTGATGTCTCAACTAGGCAGGTTCTGAAAAGAGGTCGGCTGCGCAGAAAGCGACGCCCGGATTATACAAATGATGAGATGACACCTGAATGGGTGGACTTTAACCTCTTTCACGGGGAGCTTCGTCAACAATGAGGCTTTCTGGAACGAAGAGGTAGGGTGGCACTGGGGGAGGAGGTCCCCGGCGGTGCCTCTGGGCTGGGGCTGCCATCAATCTGCCGTGGGGGCCCGCGGAGTGACCCAACCTCACACTTAGAATATCAAGGCCTTCCACCTCAATAGCCTGAGCTTCCCGCTCCACCCCAAACACGCTACGGGTCTCTGTACCCTCTGATGGACTATAAGCCACGCATCGGTCCTCCAAACATGTCTTACCAATTTATACCCCTGACAAAACGTGTGACAGTCCTTGCTCCTGCTCCTGCTCAGTGACGTTCTGCAGTGCCAGGTCTCCCTGGACTCCATACCTGTCAGGCCTGCTGACGTCGATCACGTGACCCAAACGCCTGCAGGTGACAGTGCATGGCTCAGCGCCCGGCACCGGGAGGGGGTGACAAAGGAAAATTAATCCCAGATGCTGCTCCTCTGCACCTGGCAGGCAGCAGAGCAGGCAGGCTGTAAATATAACCCAGGAGGTAAGTGTCAAAACAGAATTGACCTTGAAGTGACGCAAGTTCACGGTCAGGGGAGACGCGTCTGGCCGCAGTGTCCGCGGTGGCTGAGAGAGGTGGGGGCTGCCATCCGGGTGACTCTGCTCAGGCACAGAAGAGTGGGGTCCCCTGAGCGCAGGCAGGGGGCTGGCCCTGAAAGGGCAGGAGGCGACCGAGACCAAAACGACACGCTTCGTACAGTGCCAGCCAAGTATTTCAATTTATCCAGAAAGTGTGAGTAAAAATGTAATAAAAAATGAAGTTTAAAAGGCAGGTTTGAGTCAGAGATCAAAGCCCTCACAAAGCTTCGTTTTTGTTCCGTAAGACGTATTGGGTGGTTTTGTTCCTTCTGCCCTCTTTCTTTTTAACGTTTTAACAAATGTAAGACATGCCCAGAACTCTGAAAGGTATGAAATAAAACATAAAGTCTCTGCCCTTTTAACCTTCCCTTACCCCCATGCCTGTCTTGTACCAGTTTCTTGGGTGTTTTATGGGAAAAAAATTACAAGAATTGCTTTTAACTCAAAAGGAATCGCATTACATACACTGGGTTGCATACTCCCACTTTCTCAGTTTTAGTACCTTAGAGATGCTCTGCTCATATCAATACAGATTCATTAGCTTTTGGTGATTATGAAATAACTGCACAAGTTACCATTGTGTTGGTGTGTCTTAATTGATGTCACTAGTCACCAAATAACAGATAGTCACATCCCTTCCTTTTTTTTTTTTTTAACTAGTATAGACAAAACTTTTATGACTGTCTTGTCATATTATACTTCTACGAACATCTTATATGACTACCTTGGGGTTCATAAGTGGTTACACTGAAAAGGAATGTTTAACATTAGAACTGCTTGGCAAATTAATATGTGCCTCTTTTGGTTCTGACAGACACTGTCAAATCCTTGTTCCCAAGTCTGTCAATTGTGTACTCCCTCAAAGGGTGTGTGTTTCTTGTTTTTGTGTGTTGTTCCTACTTGTTTCTCTATGTACTCACCAACATTGGACGTGATAAACTTTTTTTAAAACCAATGTCAGATGAAAAATGGTACCTCCATTTTTCTCTGTTGGTAACACTTGAGTACATCACATTTTCTTGACCTACATTTCTACTGCTTTGTTAAGGAAATTCGTGTTCATATCTTTTTCCCTCCTTCTGTATGGGTTTATGGTTTATAATTTGCTAACGGATTTGAATGGGCCCTTAATTAAGATAATCAGTCATTGGCTATAAATCTTCTCCTAATTAGCTTAAACTTGTCTTATTTTCATGGTTATTTAGTCAAATTTACCAAATTGTAGTCAAATGTATGGCTTTGTAGTTTAACGTTCTGCTTAGAAGAAACTTCCTCCCTATAAGATTTTAAATGAGTCCAGCTATGTTTCCTTCCACAGATTTTGTGGAGTTTCATTTTTTACACTTAAGTCTTTGGTCCATCTGGAATTATTTTAGTGTGCGGGGGAAAGGAAATTCAGGTTTGCTTATGAGCAGAAGAGTGAAATGATCAGAGCCAAGCTTCAGAGATATAAATCTGGCAGCAACTTATAATTCAGGCGGCAGAAGAAACAGGCTAACGCAGGCCAACCTGGTACTTGAGATAATGCAGTGCCGGGGCATCAAGGACTTGGAAGAAAATTGCCACCTGGACCGTAAGAAGTAAAAACCCAAAGTTCCCTAAGCACGATCCTCAGAACATTCGTCTCAAGAGATGCTCCATGGGCTGAAAGCGTTATGTCACCAAAACTGCTGAGAAAAAGCTAGTTACCATTTTCTCACTTAGAACTTCACAGTCCAGAGTAAACTACTGAGTTTTGCCAGGAACTTCAGTAACGACAATCACCACAATAGAACGGCTAAAAACTTTTCTGTATTTCATAACATTGTTTTAACGTAGAAAACGCTGGACCTGGAGCCCCTGTTAAACTCCACCAAGGGTAAAATGTACATCCAGAATTACCTGGTCTGCATGGTAGGTGTATTATAAATAAATGGTAAGTGAATGGATATATTTTGGATTAAGGTGGACATGGTGAGTTTGAACCCCAGACCTTCCTGTTAGTAGCTGGGTTTTTAGGCAGCTTAATGTCCTTACGCCCACAGCCTTCACCTATGAGATGAAAAATTCCAACCTCAGAGAATTACGTTGAAACTGAATGAACCAATCAATGTACATCAATGAGAGCAGGTCCGACCACTTACTGAGAAAGTCCCATGATACATGCTACTATTTGTTACATTACTATTCAATTAAGTTAAATGGGGAGAGTGTGTAACAATGTACATAGTAATAATTATATATTTATAGTATTCACTTTATCTTAGCTGTCCAAGATAATATATACTGATAATTTATCTCTGTAATATCCCTTCTACTGCCATCTCTAAAGGTGTGAAATTCATGTCACCTTCTCTCTTCATAAACTGAATAGAAAAATCTTTATTTTATACACTTCTTACAAGGATCCCAGTTGGCTTGGGAAATTTTCCACGCAACAATCTGAGCTGTCCTGGAAGGAAAAGGATATATTAAAACTAAAAATAACTACATATCCATAACTACTCCCTACCACTTTACCACAATCCTATGGGTTACTCACTGAGGATTTCAGAGCACTTTGCAGAGAAAATCTGATGGAAATAACAGGCAGCTCAGTGAGAAGGACATATGACAACTCAAATCTATCATCAGGAGAGTCATCAAGAACTGAATTATTTGACGATTTTGCTCTCCTCACGGTATTTTATTTATCATCTGGAGAGGCTGTTACCATATTGAGAGTGTTATGGGGAAAAATGGCCAGGAGGAACGAGATAGCTGGTAAATAGAACCAACAATATCACCTTGCCTGGCTCAGAAGCCATTCTAATATGCAAATAAAATGAATCTCTGATGGAGTTCTAATTACAAATAACTTTGATTTTTCTAATATAGCAACTCACAGCAATGTTAGAAAAAGGAGTAAGATACACTAAAAAAAAAAACCACCATCATCTATAAATTTAATGTCACCATGTGCTTAGAATGTACACACACACAAACACACATACACACACACACGCACACACAGTTTTCACAAAAAGGAATCAGCCTTCATATTTTTTCACCTGTTTTCTTCAGCCAATGACACATTAGCCTCTTTAGCTGCCCATAAATATATTTCTACAAATCAGTTTAGTGGTCATTTATGTGTATATTATCCACATATATGAAAATGAACTATGTAATAGTTTTTTAATAGCATTCTTAATTTGAACTAAAAACCCACTATCTTGAATGCAAAAGCAGTATCTACAGGCAAACCTTACTTATCTGCAATCAGCAAAGCTCTTTGGTCAAGTTAGAAACTTTTACCATACAGTCTCTCCCAAAGAAAGGTCGTCTTAAGCTGGAAAAATTTCTAATTAAACGCATTTCTCAGAGTAGCTGTTTGTCCATGAAAGGAAATTATCTCCATATTTTTATACAAAGGTCACATTCTGTAATATCTGATAACTCCTGTCAGGAAAGCTTGAGTTCAGATGCAAGTCAACAATTATTTACCAGGTCTTTGGGGAAACTGACCCATCTAGTGAGGAACTCATCCCACATGAACAGTATTTGGGAAGATATGAAAGGCATAAATTTGGCTTTTTGCTTCTTCTTGGTCTTATACACATACATTTAGAATCTTCTCAGTATTTACACGTATTTTGAATTGTTCCTTTTTGCCAGACAACCCACTAAACCTGAGCTGTTTTTTTTTTTACACGCACTCTATGCATTCAGGCTTTCTTGGAGGCTGGCTCAAACCAAAGAGCCTGATTTCCAGAGAAAGACCCTGTGGAGAATTCTGGGCGGCTCCTGCTGCCCTCTAGCGGCCAGAGCAGGATCCAGCTCAAGTCACGGCCAGGCGCCTGCAGCCTTCTTAACGGATCTCTTCAGAAACTATCTACTTGGGACATTGACGGAGAATTTGTTCTCCATCCCGTAGGAAAGAAGCAACGTTTCTCGTTTTAGAGAAAAACAGGTATCGCTGATGAGAGCAGTAGGTTCAAGTCCAGCAGGATTTCAAGCCAGGTTTTCAGGTTCTCCCTGGTCTGTCCTGCAGATGGTGGCCACTGCTTCTAAAAACCCTTTTCTGTTCCCAACTGTACAGCCACAGTTCTCTACAACCGTCTACGGGCCTCGCAATCACATTCTGGTTGAACTATTGGGGAACTTTATAAAGGAATATAAAGAAATGAGAAGAGGTTAAGAGGGAAAGGGAAGTAGGACAAGAGTAAGCCAGACAGTCAATAAATGTAGCCCCTGGCCTCAACCACAGCACATTGTGACTGTTACAGGAATGGTGGCGGGAATGAACTCACTGTGCGATGCAGTAGCTAAAATCAAAATGAAGCCAGGGCCAAGTGCAAATACTTGGATTCCCCTCCGTGTACTTCACCCTCTGGGTGAAACATGCACACACCCGGAAGCAGATCACACCCCACTGACATCACACAGAGTGAAACACGGTAAGTAGGAAGAACCACTTGGAACACAGGCACCATTTCACTATTAGCACAGAAATTACCAAATGACGAAACCAGCTGTGACAGAGAAGTCCCACTCACCCAACTGGAAGACATGATCCATTAAATTCAAGTCACTAACTCTGGCTCAGGGGCAAGGCAACTTGTTTCATGCAGCAACGTAGCAAACAGGCTGGAGTGGCTCTGGGCAGCTTCCCAGGAATTGGGGTAAACCCCTCTGCAGAAAGAGGTAACTGACTCTAACAAGCAAGAGAGCTTCAAGATCTTCTCATCAACCCACAAGGATGCACAGTCTCAAAGCACAAGCCAGCCACAGAAATCTCCAGTGGAAAGAGCTCAGTTGCTGGAACACATTAAAGGCTATTAGAACAAACATGGCCAGTTGATGATGATCTCTGCCAGAATGGGAAGAGAATAAAAAGAAACTGGTTTCAAAATCCAGACCCCCTTGCTTGCTGTGGAACCTGAGCAGGCTACCAAAACTCAACGAGTGGAGGAAAACCAATCACTACCTGAGTTTCGGGATGAGTGTTTGCATTTTGAGAGTTTCAAGCTTACTCTTGGATGACAAGTCTTTTGTACGCAGGTCAAATTGTTTCTGATGCTTCCTCAGAACATCCAATGATCTCACGCCATCTGGTGTTCAGAGCCGGTATTACATGGTGAAGCAAACCCCACGTTTTTGCAAAATGAAAATACCAACGGTGACCTTTAGATACACTAAAACTGGCATGTGAACAAAACAACATATCCATAGGAATCAAAGAGAAACTCAAGTAGCAGGCCTTAATGTACACTGCATTTTAATATGTGATTACAAAGTGGCATTGAAATAATTAGGAAAAGGAAGGTTTAGTCCCCGTTCATTAAATGGCCATTTCGTGAAAAGTACAACTAAGTTCCTACTCTGGGCCAGAAATCAAAATAAACTTGAGCAGATCAAAGAGATATATGAAAAATGTCAAACCCCACAGAAAAAGGAATAAATACAGGTTAATGTGCATCTCTCTCAAGACACAAAAGGCCTTCCTGAGTACAAAAACAAAGAAACTCACTAGGATAGAACTGTAAGGCTTGAAAAGATATTTGCAACCAAAACATTAGAAACGAAATTATTGTGTATCACTGTGTTCCTCTCTGCCCCACACATGTCCCCACACATCCCCATGCCCCTTTCCCCCAACCAAGCACACACACCAGACTCACCTTCACAGTCACTGCTAAGTGATACCCGAGCTGGTATTCAAACCTAGTGGTCTGCGTCCAGCGTTCCCTGACACTTCACATCATGGCACAAAGAGTGATCGTTTCTGACAGGCTCAGGGGGATAATGGCAGAGATGGCGGACAGGCTGGACCAAGCTCAGCAGAACCACCCCGAAGGCTCAGAGATGGATCCCTCGGTCCATCCCATGCACAGCCCGCCCGCTGAGAAGCTAAGTGACCACTTTCCCACACACAGCGCAAAGTCCTAGAAACACCCATCCGTTCCTCAATGACAGCCGTGTGACGGAGAAAGGGGCTATGTAATGATAAGCTTGACAAGCTCAGCAGGGCCACCTGTCAGGCCTGGAAAGCTCAGTGACCAAAAGTAAACACACAGGATGGCTTGATCGTTAAGTTCCTAACATGGCAGCCCATGGAGAGCAGCCCTGTCCCAGGCCTGGGGCTTCCTTCACCGTGGTCAGTCCT
The DNA here is from genome assembly GCA_004026585.1 of Noctilio leporinus. Lineage (NCBI taxonomy): Eukaryota > Metazoa > Chordata > Mammalia > Chiroptera > Noctilionidae > Noctilio > Noctilio leporinus. The sequence continues at coordinate 7,769 of PVIW01001435.1, read as the reverse complement.
CACCTTCAGTGAGCCCTATCTGCTGCTCTTCTGCATCTAGGGTAACATACCTTTGAAATGTCCGAGTAATTTTCTTTTCCAGTATCCCAGGAAGGCACAACCACATGGCCATCAGAACACGAGACTACAGAACCCCTTATTGTCCTCTTGTTCCCAGAATATATCTCTATGTGCCCTAAATGTCAATTGTTATCTATCCTGTACCCAGCGGTGTAACAGAATTCAGTGTCTCCCTATTCTGCCTTTTTGCAACCTTGGCGATCTCTGCATTTTTCTTCCTCCCACCTCTTAAACTTACTACCGATGGCTTTCATGCATATTCCTTATACCTTCTCCTTTGATTCTCAATGCATAAAAGAAACTGCAAAAATACCATTCTCTAGAGCTTTTTTTTTTTTTTTGCTTCAAGCCATTGAGATTTTGCTTCCCGGTATATCCTTAAAATTTTGGCTCAAATAAACTCTTAAAATTTTTTTCTAAAAAAAAAAAAAATGTGCCCTGGCTGGTGTGGCTCAGTGGACTGGTGCCAGCCTGCAAACCCAAAGGTCGCTGGTTCAATTCCCAGTCAGGCACCTAACCAGGTTGCAAACCAGGTCTCCAGCCAGGTCCGTAGCTGGAAGCAGGTGAAAGGCAACCATACATTGATGTTTCTCTCCCTTTCTTCCTCCCTCCCTGCCCTTCCCTCTGAAAATAATGAATAAAAATCTTTTTAAAAAAGGAAAAAAGAAAAGAAAAACTGTTCTATAAATTTGGACATTCTTTCATCAATAGCTGCAAGGAAGAAACCATGTTTCTCTCTAGGACTCACACAAGGTTATCTTTTCTTTTTAAAGAAATGTATAATCATAAAAATTAGCCTATTAAATAGCAAAGGCAAAGAGGTCTGAAATCAGCGGTACCTGACATTTGAGCATTTCTGTGGCAGGTCAGTAATTTACTAAACACCTATGACATGGCAGATGCTTCACCTGGTGGGGGAACCTTCGAATCTCTTCTCTAAACCATTCTTGCCAAATAGAAAAATGATTTCTCCCTATAAAGGCATTCTCCCTGTAATAGGTTCTTAAAACAATGGCTAACTATCTACCTGTGCGGGCAATGGAGAGGGAGAACAGTTAACTAGCAGAATGGTCCTGAATTGTCATTGCCTAAGGCTGGTATCAAGCCTGAACCTTGCCCCCTACACTCCAGGTGATGATGTTTACTGGCCCTAGCAGTTCCACGGAACTCCTGAGAATTTTTCTTTCCCTTTTGCAATACTGCAAAGTGGCCGCTAGAGGGCACAAGAAACCCAGGCTTCCACAAGTCCAGCAGGACACTCACGGCTCCCTGCCTTATAACCCTAACGCAAGGGCTCCTGTTTTAATTCCTGTTTTCCAGGAATTAATGCTCTAGGGTTTAAGGGCAGCTGAGCATTTTTCCCAGAACAAACGGCCTTCCCATATCACAAAGAGGTGCTCATGGAAGGCCTAGAAAACAGGGGAGCTCTAAGACACATTGCCTTCTGCGGGAACCTGAGACAGGACGTGGTTCCTACTATGGTCAGACCAGTTATGAAGCAGTTGGACTTAAAATCAACTGGTCATACCGGATTCCTTCTGTGTGACCAATGTCACAATGTAGGAGCCCCACAAGTTAGAAGACAAGGGCAGATTGAGAGCTTGAAACAGGTGTGTGTCTGTCTTGCCTGATCAAAAACAATCTCTTGCAGAGACTCCTCAGAAAAAAATTGGAAGGAAACGAGGAATAGACAGCAGTGAAAGGAAGAAGAACAGAGCAAAGGACGATAAGATGACAGGAAGAAGGAGACAGAGACCCACAGTCAGGCAACCAGCAGTAACCAAGACAGCAGAACAAGGTGGGCAGGGCTCCGATGTTCTAGAGACCCCTCAAGAAGCCAGCCAAACTCAGGGCTATGCTTAGACAGTTCATAGCCTCCAGGTAAGGCTTGTGGTTAGAGCAATAGCAACCTAAGTTGCACGAGCAACATACAGAAAATTGTGAGCAATGAAAGTGCCTAGGCCCACCCCAGCCCTACTGAATCAGACTCTGGAGGTAGGAAACGCATACTTTCAAAAGCCTGCCTCAATGCCAGTTTGAAAACTACTGATCTAAAGGACTGGGACAGATAAAACTCAGAGCCTGGGTTGGGTGCTGTGGAAAATACTGCTGTGTTGATAAGTAGTATCAGTCTCTGCCTAAATCGACCGTGAGCACTCACACCTATCCTAATTGCTAACTTAATCCTCATGAGAATCGAGCAGACATGAACAGTCACAGTACAAGAAGGCCTGCCACGCCCCCCAAAGTGTAGACAAAACACTTGCTGGGAGAGGGAGATTTTCTTGGTAAAGATGAATCTTTCCAATATATGACAGGAGAAGGACAGGAACAATCACTACTGGTTATAAAAGAAACAGGTGCTGGAATTAGCACAGCTTATGACCTCAACCCCTCATTTATACTTGGATGATAAAAGGTTTACATAAGATAAAGCTTAATTGCCATCTGTGTTAACTTGGCTAACCGGTGACAATGGCTGGAATTAGATCACAGACTCCGGTCTCTCCTTTGGTCCTGAAACAGCGAGCTAGGAAGCAATGCACATACACCTCCCTGTTTGGATCCTTTTCTGATGTGTACAGTGGCTTCTTTACCACCTACTATGCTGACTGACCATCTACTGGGCGCCTGCTGTAAACGGATCAGCAATACGTTTCCTTGAGCGGCTGCTACATGTTGGGTACGAAGTGATTACAGTGACCTTAGCTCATTAAAACAACTTGCTGTGATGATGATTAGCATTATTATTTTTCATTTAATCATAGTAAAGCATCGTAAGGTTTGGTGTTGTTTGCAGGATTTGCTGCAAACACTTCAATTCCTTCAGGCTTAGATCTGAGGTCCTGTCTGCTGCAAACCATGCTGGGGTAGAAAAACCTGGCTGACCACGTGGGCACGAGAGTGGGTAGGAGAGGGCTGGCAGCTAGAAGGAGCATTGCGAAGAGCGGGGCCTTACCGCAGCGATCTCGGATGACCAGGTTCCGGCCCTCCTTCAGGTGGATGGTGAGGAGGTAGGCAAAAGGGCTGGGGAGGTTGCTCAAGCCATCACCAGCTTCCCCGAGGGTCTGCACAGAGGGAGAAGTAAAGTCAGTTGTCGCCCGCCCCCAGGAGAAGATTTCAGAAACACTTCCAAATGTAGGATGGAAAGAAGGGTTCCTTCCGCCCGTGGCCAACCTTCCAGGGCGAGCTCCCACTCACTCTGATGACCTGGTCGTGCTGTTTGGATAGCATGTTCTTTCCACCCCCACCCCACCCCCGGCTGTGGGCTTCGATCAGAACTCAAGAGGCGATCATGATAATATCGTCACAATAGGAGCTGGCCAAGTAGAATTAGGTAAGTGCTGGGCCAGCACCTGGGTCACCTGCGACGTTGTTTACTGAGGGCGGGATTCTTGACTCAGACACTCATGGTGGAGCCCCGAGCTGTACACCGGCGCAGCCGGGGGTCAGTTCCCCTACACATGCATCCACGCTTCCAACCCGGAGGTAAATGTCTCCCTCTTCTCCCTACTTCTCACCAGCCTTCACCAATGCTGGGACACCTCCACCATGTGTAAGAAAAGCATTTCAGTGCATAACCACTGAGCTGACCACCTACTGACCCTGCACATGGCCCCCACCTGAGCCCACATGGGACTCACTGTGTGTCTGTCCAACGCCCTCTGCTCTTTTATACGCATTTCCTTTCATTCTCTGGCTGCACTCTGGTGGCTTTCATACTTACCCTCCCAGTTTCACCCCCTTCCAACACAGCTCCCTTCCCTCTCCAGAAACGTATCTGTGCCTATGAGCGGTCACGTCCCAGTTCAAGTCTATTTTTTGAATATTTATTAAATGAATGCAATTCAACTTTGGAGCTAGAGTTTTGCACTAGTTCAAATGTTTGTCACCCCAAAGGGACGGGACAGATGAAACCATTTACTGCTTACCTATTTGACATTCAAGGTCATTGATCCTGTGGCTAAGTCACCCTTGACAGCCTGCTTTTGAACGTTTCCCCATCCGTGTTTCAAAGCACTTCAGAATGGCTTTGTCTCCTGTCTCACTCAATTTTATAGTTTCTCTGTATTTTTAGAAGAATCTATCCTAGGCTCACAAATCGATAGACACGGAATTAATCTTTTCCAGCTAAACTCTGCAAGGCCTGTCTTCGTCGGTGGATATACTTGAGCATTCTTTCAAATTAAATGATGCACGGAAATTCAGGTCTGAGCAGGTAACAAGAAATATTCACAACATTGACTTTAGTAGGTACTTGTTTCAAAGGAATGTCACTCACGGATTGTTCTTCAAAATGCTGGGATGTCATAGATGCATTAAGATCACCACTTCCACATAGATTCTGGAATATAAAGAGAAAATAAGTCTGCTTTAAAAAAAAAAAAAAGCAAAAACATACAAATCCTGTATCAGGTCTTTCCCTGTGGGGACCTGTCATGTGCATTTCCAGTTTTAGGTGTGCGGGCTGCCTCCCCTCGTGTGTGGGCTGTTCCCCCGCATGTGTGGCAAGTCGTGGCAATGACAGGTGACTCAGCAAAGTCCACCTGGCCTCCACCATCTGAGTCACTGATCAGAGTCCAGATAAGGCTGGGGCTGCTTTCCTGTTGGGTTGCTCCCCGACCCCTCGTTCGCCAAATGCTTAGCAGGAGCAACAGGTCCGCCCTGCCAGGTACCCCCCAGGGTGGGCCTGCCCGGCCCCCAGCCATCTGTGGGAGGTGGTGACTCAGGGACCAGAGCACCAAGCTGGTTCATTACATCCGAAACATTTCAAAGCAGGACCGGAAAGTTCTTCCTCCAACCACACTTGCACGGGTCCAGCATCTGTACAATCATCAACCAAAAAGGAAGAAATGCATATCCTGCACAAATGACCTCAGCAGGGGAGGTGTCCGTCTTCCCTCATTTGAATATTCCACGGATGCTCAGGAACTGAGTCCATGGGGCAGTGACATGTGCATGATTCAGCGGTTGGCATGCGATCCACGGACATCCCCGATGGTTCGCGTTTAACGCAGGACGCAAAGGCACGCTGGGAGTCTGGGAAGGTTTCTGGCGGGAAATGAAGAGGGCCGCCCGCACAGAAGGGGGGAGTGGGAGGGAACTGAGCCAATGGCCTCGCGACATTTGGGTTTGTTCTGGTTTGTCGCTCTCATCGGCCAGGGCTAGTTTCTTGTGTGAAAAATCAGCCATTTTTTCCTCCAAAGGCCGGGTAGCACCAAAGGAACAGGGTAATTTAGACACAAAGCAGGCTGCAGACATGGCTTAGATGATAATCATGAACCTTCAGGGACCAGGGGCTTTGCACCCACAGTGACCATCAGGGAGGTTCTGCCCAAATCTCAGGCAGAGCTTCAGGCCGCAGCGGAACCTGGGTTCCCAGTCAGAAGAGGAATCCCTCAGGCCCCAAGAGGGATGGTGAGGGGCTGGAAACAAATGGGGCTCTCTGGTCTACCTCCTCCACACACAGTGACAGCGAGAAAAGCTGCAGCCAGGCAGAGAGGTGCACGCAGGTCACAAGTCAGCTTGGAACTCCCTAAACCCTCGCCGGGAAGAAGAGAGGCACCAAAAGTTGTTCACATCTGCCTGTTTCTCCACCAGCCCCAGGTCCAACACCCTTGACTATGACTACATCTAGTTTGACTCAGGTGAACTCACACAGGGTCATGGATGAGTCTGGACCCTTGGGCCCTTCGCTAAGGGCCCTAGTTCTTCAGTCCCCAGGCAGCCAGGCAAAGGGCCCTCACTCTCCGTGTGGAGCTGGACCTCAGCACGGACCAGGAAGGAGGCAGCGGGGCCTTTGCTAACACGCCCTGGTCCCAGTTCCTTGCCCCTCCTTCCTGTGTTACATGTGAAGACATCCACGTGGTTGGACAGAACCCTCTGAAGGCAATCAGGACCTCACGCAACTCGAGTTCTCATGCCTTTGACACCACACACTCTTATTTCCTGGAAACTTAGCAATTCCTCTTCTGCCTCATTCCAAAACCAAAGACACCCAACTGTGCTTCCGTGGGCAGAGCCGGCTGTCTGACCCTCTGCCGCCTGCAGGGCCCCATCAGCGTTCCCAGCTTCGTTGCTGGAATCAAAGTGTGACTTAACCAAGCCCACTTGAAGGTGATTCCGCCAAACTACCAGTGCTGGGATCAGGTTTCCTGCTTCAAGCGAACGGTTATTGGCTGGAGGTCATGGTGGCTGGGTGTCTTCTACTGGCAAATAGCATTGCCCTCCGACTGGCCCACCATCTACACCTCCCGGGCCAGCCTCACTGTGCTCAATGAGAACGTTAATGAAGCGGCAAAATTAGTCCATCGAACCACCATCGCTCTGCTGCTATCAAAAACGAAAGCAGAGCTTTTACTCAAATACGCCGTAAGTCTTCCATTTACAACAACATGGAAATTTAATGTGAGGGCTGACATTAATTCAACATTACGGCTGGTTTTACTCAGAGAAAAGTCACAGAACTTAAAAGTTATGGTTCCCACAGCCACCGTAACTGTCACACGCCGTATATACACCGTGGAAAGGAAGCGGTCACCATAAAGAAGAACGAAAATGCTACGCAGGCGCAGGGGCCCCGAGAGATCGTAGCAGAATGTTCCCCTAGTAACTACATCAGTGAGTTTTTCTTTTAGAAAATGAATAAGAAGTATTCTTCTCATCAGGAATCCCTGGTATCTCACTGTCATTAGAAGGAGTGTGTGTGTGTGTGTGTGTGTGTGTGTGTGTGTAATGTTCTATTGTAAGTAAGCATAAGCAAACACTCTGGGTCTTTCACTTTTTACTTAAAAATAAAAGACAGCAGAATTGTTTTCATTTTCATACGTGTTTGGTGCTGTGACATTTCACACGTGTGCATCTGTGTAACCACCACCATCAGCACGACCCAGGACAGTTCTGTCAACCCCCAAAACCCCTTCCTGCTACCCCACTGCGGTCGGTCCTCCACCCCTGGCCCTCGGCACCCAGAGATCTGTTGGCAACAGGACAGTTTCACCTCTGCCGGAATATTCCATGTAAGCAAATACACACAGTCTCCACATCCTTGACATGGGAACGTTTTCCTCAGTGCAGCGCCCTGACAACCCACTCAAGCTGTCTTCTGTGTAAACACCCCGCTCCCTTTTGCCACTGAGTAGTACCCCACCATACCAAGTGTGCCACAGTTTCCTTCTCCACCAAGCACTGTTTTTTTTTTCAAATTTTATTGTTGTTGTATTACATCCATCCCCTTTTTGCTCCCCTCTGTCCCCCTCCACACCCACCCATTCCCCCCAAAGTCAATCCCACCTGTTGTCCATGTCCATGGTTCCTTTATACTAGGTTCTTGTCTAAGCTGCTCCCCTTCATTGCTTCTGCCTCCCCCTCCCCCCAACCCCTTTACCCCTGACCACTGAAGGCCTATTCCTTGTATTCATATACTTGGTTCTGTTTTGCTTGTTGTTAGTTTTGTTCATTATTGTCCTGTAATGGGTGAGATCATATGGTATTTGTCCTTCACTGACTAGCTTATTTCACTAAGCATAATACTCTCCAGTTCCATCCATGTTGTTGCAAAGGGTACAAGTTCCTTCTTTCTTTCTGCTACATAGAATTCCATTGTGTAAATGTACCAAAGTTTTTTGATCCAATCATCCACTGATGGGCACTTAGGCTGTTTCCAGCACTTGGCTATTGTAAATAGTGCTGCTATGAACATAGGTGTG